>PITA01003120.1:0-15340 GCA_004023965.1 Spilogale gracilis | reverse complement strand
GTGGCATTACACTGTAAGCTGAGGGGGCAGGGCTGGGTGCTCTCTGGAGAACAAAGTGCTAATGCTCAGTAATTTTGCAAACACATGCAGACAACATTGCCTACCTGCCAAGGGTGTGGCACCATGTTCTGGCAAGGAGGACTGCAACTGATTTCACTCATCCAAGCAAATTTTTAGGGTGTAATGGGAGTTGAAAAACATCATCTGCAAAGCTGCTACAGGGACAAACATGATTTGAAAATGATTGGGTGGGAGAGGTCATATTTATGAACCCTTAGTGAGGCTGTTTTATGGTTCAGATATTATTGATTTGGCTAATGTCTGAGTGTATGTATACATAGATTTTAATAAAAACCACCAAGAAATTTGAGAAACCATTTCATTGAAATTATAGAACAAATGTATTTTGGAAGCTACACTTCGGGCAAAGCTGAACTATCCACTTTGGTGAACGGAGAGGACACTCCTATTTTGTCTATTCACTATTGAATGTGAGAACAGCAAAAAAGAATGGATTCTTTTAACCTTGTCATCTTCACATTGCTTGGCAAACTATCAGGATCAAAGTATGTCCAGAATAATCTCTGGTTTTATTTAACACTTTACCAGTCTCACAATTGTATTCACCGTATCGGTTATCCTTTTATTTTACTCCTGTTGGTCTAATTTCTGCATCCTTGGCTATAGTTTGGAACAATATTATTCAAAGTGTGATGTGAGAACAAGACCAGTCCACAAATGAATTAAGTATAGAAACTAAAGATACTGAGAAATATTGGAAGGAATTTAACATGGCTATGACTTTGGTCTTATATCACTGAACATATAGATGAAAAGTACTGGTTCATGTTAGATTGGGGGTGGAGGTGGGAATCAGTCCTTCACCACGAACATTTTGAATAGTATTGGTTTAAAACATTTGGCAACTGCATGTAAAATATTTTAAAGTTCCCTTCAGCTACTCACACTCAAGTTGTTGCAGAATTTATTAGATTAACATTTTGTAAGTGTACTCTTAGATATAAAGATGTCCTTGGCATTTGGGACATTACACTTGCCTCTTATTTTCTTTGGAAGGTTTTCAGTAAGAGAATGGTTGGTGCTAGTGGTGGCAACCATGGCTATGAAGAAGAGAAGTGCCCGATGGATCCTGGGGCAGACAGGCTTACAAATAACGGTACTCATCCCTGAACGGCCCGAGGCTCAGGGTATCACACATACACCTTATAATCAGGACACTACACAGTCATCTGGGTCAGGCCTAATTAATACTTGGACACCTCATCACTTTGGAAGTTACATACTTAAAAAAAAAATGTATATATATATGGCTCTTTATTTCTAAAATTCCATAAATGCGGATAGCCTCACCCTCCTCACAGGAGCTGTGAGGGAGAGGTTTCATGACCCGAGAGGAGTGTTAAAAACAATTAGGCTATGAAGGGCGATTACAGAAATGCAATTCATGCATGTATATATTTTGTAGGAACTCATATACACATTCATCAAATGTAAATTTCGTCAAGCTTTCAGTTGAAGAGATTTCTTGAAGTGATGATTTTTGACTCTGACTACAGTGCACTTTATGACCTACCCAGACAGAATGGGGAAGCAAAGCATATCCCCCCCCCCACATTACTTATCATTAGTTAATCCTAACACTCTCTGAAATATGTACGCTAATTGGCTATAAAAATATACACCAGTCCACTGAGCTAGGAACAAAAGTCAGAATGGCTTAACTAAAAATAAGGCAAATGGCCTAATGATAGTACAATGAATTGGGCCTTCATTTTCTGGGCTTTGGGTTTACTTTCTGCAAAAATCAGACTCAAGTTCCTATAAGTAGAAAACAACAATTTGAAAAAAGTAGGACAAAACAAAGATATAAGGAAAGGATGAGAAATTTATAAAAGCAAACTCAATACATGTTATGGCCGACTGTTTTTATAATTTGAATACTGTTTTATAAGTTATAGTTTTAAAACTGTTTTAATGAACTTTGTTCAAGGCTGGATGGAGAGATTATTTTCATTTTAAAACTAGGCAGACAGAAGATAGGTTTTTGAGCTCTGACTCATATAACCTTCGATGGTACTGCTGACAACCGGAGGTTCCATCTCCATTTCCAAACTAACCCATGAATGTTACGCTATTTTAGCAATTCACAGTCCCAGATCTCCTTACGAGCAAAAACCAAAAGCACATTATGGTTGGATTCTTTGAATTCTCTACTTGCAGGAAGTAGCACCTCTGGTTTGGACAGCTACAAGGAATGGCAGAGACACTGGGCCGCAACTATTCCAGTCTGCTAAAACATCAACATGTGACTCGTTGCTGCTGGCATTTCTCACATGTACAATGCCAATAATGGGAGCAGCCAGAAATACTGTTAGCGCATCTAGAGCCACCAGAAATGTAATTAAATGGCTCCAAATATTAATAAGCATAATCATGACACTGTGTTTTGGATATGAGCTGATTGACTGTACAGCCACAGAAATATGATGCATCCTGGGAACCAATCACTAAAATTTCCATGTTAATATGGCAAGCTACACTGCCAACCAATATAGCCGTTTCCAGAAAGCATATGGAAAAGTGATGAAGAATGAGTAGAGATAATGGAGTAATACACAGGAAGACCAAATGAAGAAAACAACTCACTTTAAAACTGAGGAGCCGTCAAGACAGGGATGTACATAAGTTAAGGGAAAAGAATGTGAAGGAAGCAGGACTGATTGAAGAGGTTCTTACAGGACTGTCAAAACTGGATAGGTATATATTACTTATATGGCAGAAAATGTGGAGTAAAGAAATGTTAAAAAAACAAAAAAAACAAAAACCAGAAACCAAACAAACAACCAACCAAACAAAAACACCTGCAGGACTAAGCTAAACAAAACAGAAGATTCATGTACACATAGAACTTGAAAGCAGAATAATGAAAACTAACCTATTTTGGTCATTGCAAAGTAAGCATCCTCCAGTCCTCGCCTTTACCCACCATGAAAATGATGTTCTTGGCCTGCTCGGGAGTAGAGTAATCCTCTTGAAACCACTGACACAAAAGTCATTCCCGGTGAGAAAAACAATCCGAGTTTTAGTTAGTTTATCTTCACTGTACACAGGATAATCTCCCTGAACCTTAAGCTCTGTAGTAGTAGGCAGGAAGCTCCCAGAGGGCAAGTATGATTATTATTTACATAGGAGCCTAGCAGAGTCCTTTCCAAATTGTAGGTGCCTTATGACTATTTGATGAATTAAATTATTCTTATTAGTTCTCTTTCCCAATCAGCTCCAAAAATCAAATCATTTATTAAGAAAAAAGTCCAAATATTTATGAAGCTTAGTCTGTGGCAGCAAATTCAGTGAGCAGCAGCAACATCTCCTGAGAACAGAGGAGATCCTAAAGGGTGGTTTTTCAGACAAAATTCAGTAATGCAGTATGATCCCTATTAATGATTACTTGAAATCAGTGTTAATGGGGCACCTGGGTGGCTCAGTCGAATAAGGGGCTGCCTTCAGCTCAGGCCATGATCCCACGGTCCTGGGATGGAGACCCGCATTGGGCTCCCTGCTTAGCAGGGAGCCTTCTCTCCCCCGCTCTCTCTCTCTCTCTGTCAAATAAAATCTTTAAAAAAAAAAAAAAAAAAAAAATCAGTGCTAAAACCTCAAAAAGCAGGTAATTTGGTAAACCAAAGTAATGCAACTCAAAGTGTCATAAAAAGATCAACAGCCATTCTTCCAGTTTCAGTTCCAGGACCCCCTCCAGGAAGCTGGCTCGGCCCACTATAGCCTGTAACGGTTTTTGCCAACTGAACTCAAAGCCCCATTAATGTGGCAAATTACAATATACCCTTGTGGCATCTATTAACTTTTCTTTAATCATGTTTTGTCTCTTCAATTAGACTGTAAGTTAATTAAGAATAGAGAACTTCTGACATTTCTTCTGTAGCCATCATATCTGATACCATGCAAAGGAGATTAAATAGTCGATAATAAATTTGGGTAATTTACCACACTAATACATTACTATTAATGGGGGGGGGGGAGCACATAATCCTGCCAGTAATTATGAAAAAGCATTTGACAAATTTCTACATCCATTCATACTAAAATCCACATCACAATAGAAAAGGACATCTTTTACAAGAATGCCCTTCATCCTTCACTGGATTTAAGGCATTTATCTAAATAAAGGCATAAATAAATCAGCAGCCTGAGGCAAACACCATACCTAAATGAAAAATGCCTTAAAGCCATCTCTTTATAAGCCAGGAGACAAGAAAATTTGTTGTCACCAAATCCTCTTCAAAATTGTCCTGGAGACCCAAGTCAGTGCAGGAAAATAATAAAAACAAATAGAAATAAGATACAGAAAAGCCACAGAATACACAGATCAGGACTAACAGTCTAGCAAGTCTGCCTGCTACAATAATCAATATATAAATGTAAATTTCTTGTATTTAGCAGCAACAATCAGTTAGACAATGTCAAATTACGCACAAGGATTGGCAAAATGTCAAAAGCCGGATAACACCATATACTGACAAGGTTATGGACAGAAAGGAAGTTTTATTGACTTTGGAAAACTTCTTAGCAGTACCAAATAAAAATGTGAACGTGTGTATCTTATTAACTCTTCACATTCTTAGGTATAATTATTACTGTGAAATAGCTGTATGTATAAACAAGACACATTCAGAAATGTTCATGGTGATTTTTGTAATGTCCAAATAAAGAAATAACAATGGAAGACATCCATCAACAGGAGAGAAACGGTGATCTATCCATCGTGGACAGAAGATAACCATGAGCAAACATAGGAAATGGCAAAAGAATGCATTTAGCCTGATTCTTAGTCTTCTATAAAGTTCAAAACAGGCACCACTATGGAGTATACAGAGTGATCCATATATAGATGGTAGAAGCATAAAAAGGAAACAGGCAATAGAACATTTAAGACAGTGACATCCTGTGGGTGAAGAGACAGGGGACATGGGCAAATGAGAAGCAGAGGAGCATGAAGGTGGTCTGTTCTTTTGATGTGGGCGGGGAGGACTCTGAGATTCGCTGTACTCTTCTTTAAAACTACATGTATATGTCCTACATAGTTTTTCATTTTAAATGTCTGGCGCAATAGGGAAGGAAGAAGACGGATGGATGGAAATGATAAACTCCCTCAGACGCTGAGATAAAAAGTCTACTATCATACCCTCCCGGTGGAGGGTATTAACTTCGCGGGTCATATCCACAACACATTTGTAACACGCTAGAACAGGACGACATACGTAGACTCCTTTTGCTAAAACTGATGAGTCATCTGTCATAATGCAGATGGTTTATGGGTGAAAGGCAGGACTGAAAACACTACTATTTTCTTATTTGAAAAATAAGAGTTTCACTAGATTAAATTTCCTCTAAAATTTTTAAGTACTAGGTTGGAAAGCACAGGAATCCACTTTCACATTTCTTCAATTATTTGTAATAAAACAAGGAAATGTATCAAACCACAGAGGAAATTTCTCTTCCACACTTTGAAAACCTGGAAGGTACTACTTTTATGTCTGACCATCTCCCATAAATACATTGAAATCCAAATTTTGCTATTGAGAAGTGAAAAAGCCAATTAAAGTGTCAACACTCCCAACACCAGCCAAACCACCTCTTGGCAAATGTGGATATAAATGTTTTCATAACCTATGTTTTTAAGGTCACTATTTCTATAGTTCTACTCATCTCTGTTTTTTGAGACTTTCTTTCTCAGGTTTGGAAGGGCTGGAGATGGGTTACTGGAACATGAGGAATAGTAGAGAAATTTTAAGTCTGGAAACTGGTCCCGCTACAGAGCTCGGCTGGTGTCTACAAATGCAGTGAGGGAAGGTGGAGCCAGAGGAGGATGAGGAAAACTGAGATTCAGAGACTGTCTGCAGAGCATCTGTTCCAGCAACCCAGTTGTGGGCCTTCTCTGGGACCAGCAAACCTCCATCTGCTGCGGGAAGTTAACTGTTCCCCAGGTGGTATGCCCACCTGTCAACTGACAGTTGGGCAAGTGCCACTGAGAAGAAGGGCAGACACATTTTGGCACAGGCCTTTGGAGCATTTCTTTAACTTAATGGCTGAACACTTGAGATGAAGAGATGAGGAAACAGGAGGGGAAGGAAAAAAAAAAAAAGAAGCAACGGGCCCTGCTGGACCCCAGCATCAGCTAGAGAATCTAGGTCACGCCTAGAACAGGCGTCTGATGGGGGATGCCACAGAGGGCGGAGAGCGACAGGGAACGGTGCCAGCCTCTGCCTTTCTGGGCTTGCCAGCCCTTGGCAGGAATTCTGGAAAACGAGACATCCCGAGTCAGACACATTTCCGTACATTCCTCTTCCTCCCCTGCCTCCAGCTACTTACAAGTGTCTAATGGACAGATTGCCGAAGCTTTAAAACAAACAACACTAGGATATGGAATCTATACCTACAGACTCCAAAATTTTTAGGGCTGGAACACAAATACAAAAGTAATCTCCTTTTAAAGCTCTATGCTATAGATTTATTCCAAGTGATGCCCCAAACCTACTTGGAATTCTTTCGGTATTTGGCCTTAGAATCCTTGTCATATTCTTCTTGTTAGTACCTTGGGTGATGAAGATGTTTGGTTTTAAAGAATAAAATTCAATTGCCTGAACTATGTAAGCAGGTGCTCAATAAATACATGTTAGTGAATAAATGAGCGAATGGATGAAAGAAACACACAAGTTATTTGCACAAATCTGTAATACATGACTGGTGATAGGAAATTAAAAACATTTAAAAAACCCCACAAAACACACATAAAGGTTTTTGTGTCTGGCTCATATACCAAGGGCCCAATTCAATGGGAAAAGAAGCACAGCTTGAAATGAGACCCAGTATTAGAGTCTCTCATGGTAATCTTAAACACAGGGAATATCAACCTCTTTGTGTTTGTGTATTCCTGAAAGGGTGCATCTCTCTTTCCCCTGTCCTCTAGTTCTCCCCTGTCCTCTAGTCCTAAGGTCACTAAGACACCAGGCCTCAGCAAGCTTGCCTCTCCCTTACTGGGCTGGCTTCCAGAGGTATCTTTGACCAGGTCTCAGTCATAAGCCCAACCCAATGGATCCTCAGACTGTTCTCTGCTCTGTTAAATCTTATAAATGGCACAAATCTTGAAATATATATTTTAAATAGGAAAATAGATCCAAATTATACCATTTATTATTTTTCCTGCAACACAGTAGGTCATAAATTTTAGAAGTCTGTGCTTAGGAGACGGCATTCATACACACTGAGGCATTTTTTTTTTAAAGTCTAACTGCTTCATAATTATATCCCATACACATACATATATTTTATAGGCACATTTAAACGCAGACATAAAGGAAGTATTCATAAAGGATGAGTGATGGACAAACACAAAGCCATGCTTTGATGTTAAAGATGCAGCCCTCTAGTGTTGAAAAGGACATGTAACTGAATTCTTGGTAATCACTGAGAATAGTGTCTATTGTTAAACGTAGAACATTCACAGAAGTCTCGTCTAGGAAGTTTGCTCTGTTCTAAGGTTCATGCTCTATAGCTCAATTCAAACATGAAAGACATCCTGGTGCCGGGCCAAATGCCTGGGCCAGGGTGTTCTCTGGATCCCAACGGGCTTACTCTGAGACCAAACCAGCACCCCAAACCTGGCCTAACATGAACTAAAAAGACTCGGGCAGCATTTGGCCCCAGGGTGAGGATGCTGCAAGGGGCCTCCTGACTCTCTCCACACACTTCAGCAAACCTGATTGTTCTCTTTCCCCAATAAAGAGCTAGCATTTCCTTTAGCGGCTATCCAGATTCTCACCATCCAAAGGCAGGTGTGTGTAAAGGTCTCCAGTGCAATTACCCTTCTTACACATATTCTATCCTTTAAAAGATTGACAGGTGTCAAACCGTTTCTGAAATGTTAATTATGGCAGTAATTTCTGAAAAATGTGCAGAAATGAGTTTAACTTACTTTTTCCTCTCTTAAGAATCAGTGTTATACATTATTTAAATGACTTCTCCAGGAGGGAAGTTTAGAATACACCCTGAAAGGTATCAAGGGTCTGCTATAAAAACAGATTGTTTCAAGTACCAGTTTATGGGGATACACATACTTTTTTTTTTTAAAAAATATGTATTTTTAAACGCAGATGTGTTTTCAGCATGGCCTCAATGTGAAGGTTTCTCAACAGGGTTTAGTCTGTGTAACAATTAGTGAAACAGATGAAAGGCATTTCAGATGATTACCCCCGAGACACAATGGTTCTCAAGACTTGATGCATATACGCTATCCAGGGCCAGTAGATACATTTTTGACGTTTACCACCTGCCTTAGCAAATGTCATACGAGTTAATCTTGATGTTCACCAAATTTCTTGAGTTCTACCATGACTCGTTTCCTAAGGCTTTTTAGTTAGACCTCCTTAGAAATGGCCACATGTCTCCAGTACAGTAAATGCACTTCCATTTCTTAAAGTGTACAGAAAAGAAAGAATTCTATAAAATCTTGTCAGAAACATCTGGATTTTGTCTTAATAGGACATCATGAAAGAATTTTAACTCAGGAATCACATACGGAAACTTGAAACAAATAAAAACAACAGTAACAACAAATGTACCAGGGTACATAATTCGGATAGGTATTTTAAGTGACTTGCCATTTTCTCTGAATATGCTCCTAAAAATTTTTAATGCTACATTAATTTCCATCTTTTATTTTATCCATCTTTATAAGCTACTCTTAGCTTGGGGCACCTGGGTGGTTCAGTAGTTAAGCCGCTGCCTTTGGCTCAGGTCATGATCCTGGAGCTCCGGATCGAGCCCCACATCGGGCTCCCTGCTCGGTGGGAAGCCTGCTTCTCCCTCTCTCACTCCCCCTGCTTGTGTTCCCTCTCTGGCTGTGTTTCTCTCTGTCAAATAAATAAATAAAACCTTAAAAAAAAAAAAAAAAGCTACTCTCTGCTTACTATGAAAAAAACAGTCTTGAAAACTCCCCCCTTGGAACAGGGCACCAAGGAAAGGAGTTGGCCCGCCACGGGCATGGAATAGGTTATCTGACAGTATTTATCGAGTACCTACTATGTTTGAGGAGCTATCCCAGGCACCTCCACATACACCAATCATCAAAACAGACATCCCTTTCCCCAGGGAATTATCTACCAATGCGATAAATAGCAGCTCAGCAGCCTCTAAATAAGAACATCAGCTACTTCTGGAGTAGAGATACAGTGCCACTATATACCACAGAGAAAATGGTGGTATAATTAAGACTCAGAATGCTTTTAGGAGTGAAGAGATATTCTCTAATGGGTTCTATCCATCACTGGGCCTGCAGCATTTTATAGATAGAGAGAATTTAAGGAATCTACCACTACTTTGAGGTCAGAGGAGTTGATCTACAGTGCCAGTCTGCCTTATCCTCCCCATCACATGTTACCTGGGGGAACAGTATTTCACAATAGGTACTAAAAAAGGGAACTATTATCTGATGCAAAAGTACCTTTTTAACTCTGTGAAGGGTGCTTCCCATTCAAGAACATCAGGGGTTACATTTAGAAAACTTGTTCTCTTTAGAATGGTTAATTCCCCAAACATGAGCTATTGTTTTAGATCCCCACTCTTTTTATTAACTTGTTCCATCTGTTGCTCTTTTCCACCTTCCCTTCTTGTCTCTTATTTATAAAAATCAATGAACAGAAACATTGAATGGAGCCTAAAAGCTGCTGGAAGTGGGTTACAGCCAGGAAAACTTAGGGAGGAGGTCGGCTATTTAAAGAAATTGTTTTTGGTGTCCTCAGCTCTCTAATTCAGTCTTGTGTTTTAAAAGCCAAGCTAGACTAGATATAAGTTAAGCCCAAATCAGCAGAATTTCTCCCCCAAGTACTGGAATACAATAGTCATTCTGTTTCACAAATATATAAAAACATTTTTGGCTTAGTTTCTTCAATATATTACTCTCATTTCGATGGAGCTCATTTGTAGAAAGGGCTCATCTGCAAACTGGCAGCTAGGGCCTGTCCAAGTAGCAAGAAACATTCAAGAGAAGAATTTTAGATTTCGAGATTAAAAAGGAAGGAAGGAAGGAAGGAAGGAAGGAAGGAAGGAAGGAAGGAAGGAAGGAGAAAGAAAATTAAGTTATATATATATAATTTTTTTTTTTTTTTAAATTCAACAAAAAGAGATTGTTGTGGTATAGTCAAAAGGGCAAATGACTTCAAGTCCAAAGACATGGATTCAGGTCACTAGTTAAATTCTGGGTAATTTATTATTTCATAAGGAAGTAATAGCCTGTTTCGCAGGACTATCGAGAATTACCAGATATACCATATGTGAAACACAAAGTGCACCACACACGTGTTCTTATTCCTTTCAGTCTCTCCTGTGTTTCAGTACTCCGAACGTATTTTTATTGGCTCATACCATACATAATATACTGTGATCATCTGTTACATGTATGCGACTGAGGGAAGGAAGCCACATTTTATCCACCTTTGCATCTCTTTACACAGTATTTGGGCACATGGCAAGTGTGCAAAAAAAATAAAAACTTGTTGAAATAACGAACAGTTGTTTTGTTAGGTAACTAATTTTAAAAAACATTAGAGTATGCTTAAAATTTTGAAGCAAGGTATCATTCTTTGTGAAGCTTACTTTTGCCAGTATGCACACAGAAAGACGCATCAATAAGGAGGAGTTTCTACAGATAAGTCTTCATTTGAAGTGACTACACAAAGCTTAAATTTGTTCTGCCTAATGTACCTTTATTCTACTGAGCAATTCTTAGCACAGCCAAAGCACCTGAACCAGGACTGAAAGAGTAGGTCCATCTGTATTCTAGGAACTCCTAGGACACAAAGAATACACTTAAGCCCCCATCTAGTCTATGCCCCAAGGCAAGAAACAATTAAATGTGGCATTGTCCACCATTTGCAGGGGCTTCCGTTTCTTTCTCAGATACAGGTTTTACATATTCTCTTTCCACATATAAAATAAAAAAGCTGGCAATAACAACCGCTCTCTAATGCCATAGGGAGATGCCTTTTAGTGGCAAATCTTACAGAAATAGCAGTGAAACAAAAGCAGTTTTGTGATCAATAACTATACTTTTTCGGTGTAAAACACAGACTTTTGAATGGGAAGGGAAAATAGTACAAATTTAAGAAAAGCATTTTTAGGTTCCTGTAATAACACTTAAAAGCTGGGCAACACTTTCCAGGAACTTGGGGGATTTTTTTGGTCAGTCATCTATTCGCTTCCATGTAAAAGGCATAAAACAACAGCAAGATGCAAAATATACCAGTTTAAGCTCAAGGTAGAGAAGGATGGATGCTGAAATCTAGTTTGGTTTTCTCAATGACTTTAACTGTACCCTATGGGGACAAGCTATGAACACGTGCACGCTTACACACACAGACCCACATCACAGTACATCAGTGTAGACACACAGGGACAAATTTAAGAGCTTCCTCTGATGATCAGGATAGAAATTCACAAATGCACTCTTGCAATATTTCTAAATGGAAAGCATGGGTCCCTCATTAAGGGTCGAATGAACATCAAGCATAAAAAAAAAAAAGCGCAATGACTCGCTCAGTGTTTGGCTTCTCTTTCACATCCAAGCTCATGGGAGAATGGGCCAACCATGACAGGATGTTTAAAGTGTGCAGCATTAAACAAGAATCAAGAGTTGCAAAGTTATTTCATAAATCTATAGAGAGACTGAAGAAAAGTCTGACGCCACCCTGTGTGTTGCAACTCAAAGGTGAGTTAAAACCAGCTCTGGCATTAGGAACTCTGAGATCCTCAACTTTCTCATACCAGGATTTTCAACTTTGCAATTTAAGGACAACCCTGCTGCTGGCCTTTCCTGACCTGTTGTGAAGTAAATCAGGCAAACTAATGTGGGCTAACAAGTCTTTTTTCACACTGTTCGATCACCCTGCCTCTCTTTCTCTCCGCAGACATCGCCTTCCTCCCACTCTGTCTAGCCATCCTCCTCAAAGCACACAAAATGGCCACTCTAACGCCGCATTACTGCTCATTAGATCACAGGTTAGTCAAGTGGAACTGCCTGGGGTTCCCAAAGGAGAGCTATACTTCAAAAATCTGTCCATGTCAAATGAAGAAAAAAAACCCCTGAGCGTGGGGTCACCCAGATCAATGATCAAAAGAAACAGAGAATGAAGGGGGGGAAAAAAGCACACCCTCGTTTTTGTTAAAAACACACACAGGTCTGATTTATTATAAGGAATACAGAGATGTGATGGGGGTTTTCTCTTATGCCCGGTATTCATTTTTTTTTTTTTTTCTAATTAAGTAATTTATTTTAATCAGGTCCTTTGGTTAACTTTTGGAAAGTCGACTAATCCTTAAAACTTCCCCCCAAAGAAAACACACTCCAGGAAATCCAGTCTTTAGGAGGACCCTTAAATATTTCCAAAAACACTTGAAAAGCAATAAAAGTAATGCAGAGTAATCCACCTTTAAGGCTTGAGGAGATCCTATTTAAATCTAAACGTAAGAATTGGTGCGAAGACACTCTACAATAATCCAAGTAACCTCTTGGGCCTTCAAAGAGAGGGAACAACAAGCCTGTCAATCACATCATGAGAACACACCAAGTGACACGCTATAAAAAGGAGATTTCTGGGCGTCTGTGGCGCCTCACAGAAACCTAGAAATTTGCAGGTAGGTCTTCGGCTCGTCAAGTATCTCTCATTTTCATGCACCAGCAAAGCACAACCTTCTACATTTGCTTTTGTATTTTTTTTTTCTTGAGGTAGAGCTGCTAACAGTATTGCAAAACTGACAAATTTAAAAATCAAGGCAGAATGATCCGGAACACTGTAAAGTACAAACTTTAGCATCAAGTTTCACAAGTCAAAATCTCCAGAATATTTGATTTTCCTCGTTTCCTCACAACAGCAAAAGAAAGTACATTTTGTCAGCATAATGATAAAAAAAAGTTCGACAAGAACACAGTCCATATGAATGGTAGTAAAATAAACTGATTGTTTATAATTTAATCTAGCCAAAGTAAGAGTTTATTAAAGTCTTCACTACTTTTGAAAAAAAAAATATATATATATACATATATATATATTTCTTTTGGTATTTGGAGTTTACTCTTCAAGCATTCTCCAAAGTATAAAAGCATATGGTCCCTAAATGGCGTTTCCTGTCCCATTTCACTATACTTAACACTCACGACACTATGCCAGGCACAGGTAGAAGGGCCCACAACAGGCCCTGAGGAGCTGACTGTTAATCTGAGCACTCTATGTGCTCAATCTTCACTTAATCCTCACTACTTGAGGTAGGTTCTAGGATTACCCCCATTTTACAGATGAGGAAAGGGATTTAAGTTTTTGCTCAACATTATTCAGCTGGTCAACAGTAAGAGGGATTTAAATCCAGACGGTCTGACCTCAGAGTCTTAGTGCCTGTCACCTCTAAAGCCAGAGTGCCAAGTTAAATACCCATCAAGTTAAATGTCTGCATATCCTAAGAGCCAGCAATTCCAATTTGACATCTAGACACTTGAGAAATGCTTGCCTATATACACAAGAAAACGTGTACGAAGATACTTGTCAACAGCTTTGTTTGTAATCACAAAAACCCAGAAACAACCTAAAAGTTTATCAATAAGAATAAATAAATAAAATTATGGCATAGTCATGCCTTAGAACATAATATATCAGTGAAAATAAGTAAGTTAGATTTACATATAAAATCCCCAAAAAATGTAATGAAAAAAGCATGACAAAGTATACACTCTAAGACACCACTTATGTAGATTTTTATCACACAAAACATACATGCATATGCATTGGAAGTATAAAAATGTTATGTTGGGAAAGATACCAACTTCAAGATACACTCACTTCTGAAGAAGCAAGGGGAAGGGCCTTTGAAAACGCATTTTTTATGGATTTATTTCTTTAAGGAAAAGATCTGAACAAATAGGGTAAAGTGCTACAATTTGCTGAATCTGGATAGTGGGTGGATGAGTTTCATTGTTACATCATTTTTTTGTACTTATCTGTATCTTTGAAGTTTTTCATAGTTAATGTAATTAAGGTATGTTCCTTAGATGTACATCCTCATATACTCACAAATACAACCTCCTGAAATCAGAGTTGGAGCTCCCTATAAATTCCGCCCACCCAATAAAATGCTTAAAACTCAAGGTAACAATCTAGAGACTACAGTAGTAAAATAACTTTCCCGAAATTATTATGGTATCCTACTGTACCTGTCTCAGAAGCACCATCTTAAAGATAGTTATGTTCATTAATATATAGTCCATATTTCATTATGTTGTTAAGCAAAATTCATTAAGTTGGTGTTTCTAACCTTTTGACATTCAAAGTCTGGTAATCACGGAGCCTGGCTGAAGACTGAGAGCTTTAAGATACAGCAGACCAGGGCACATGGGGAGAAGAGGGAATATTTTTCACCGTACACTTTTTTGTTACCTGCTTAAAATTGTACTATGTGGGGGTACCGAGGTGACTCAGTTGGTTAAATGTCTGACTCCTGATTTCAGCTCAGGTCAGCATCACAGGGTCAAGAGACTGAGCCTCATGCCCAGGCTCCCTGCTCAATTGGGGAGTCTGCTTGGGATTTTCTCTTTCTCCCTCTGCCCCTGCCTACCTGCCTCATTAAATAAATAAATCTTTACCAAAAAAATCGTACCATGTGGTTTTATTAGTCATTCACATTTAAATGAGATGGATTTTAAAACTTGAAATGAATGGAGTTTTAAAGATTATGTAATACACCATGGATATCCAAATGAAAACAACAGGCACACATTTTCCATAGGATGGTAGGCAGACGATCTTAACTGACAGAGAATGGATCAAGTAACGTCAACCACGATTCATTACAAACTTGTACATATTTGTGAGCAGAGCTGGAGACGTTATTCCAAAAATAATTTCAGTGAAAGTAAACCTAGCAATTATAGCCATCTCTCTTGCTTTAACATCTTAGAAATATGACATTTTTAATAGCACATATTTTTCAATTCAGCTTTACTATGGCTAAAGAACCAGATGGCAAAATCTTGACTAACTAGAATCCAAATAAGAACAAGTACTACCAACTTTTGTAGCAACATGGACTGGACTGGAAGAGATTATGCTGAGTGAAATAAGCCAAGAAGAGAAAGTCAAGTATCGCATGGTTTCACTTACTTGCGGTGCATGAGGGGCAAACTGGAGGACAGTGGGAGAAGGAAAGCAAATGGGAACTAGGGTAATCTAGGGAGGGAAACGAAACAACAGAGACTTTGAACACA
>PITA01003119.1:0-145355 GCA_004023965.1 Spilogale gracilis | reverse complement strand
ATTATGCTGAGTGAAATAAGCCAAGAAGAGAAAGTCAAGTATCGCATGGTTTCACTTACTTGCGGTGCATGAGGGGTAACCTGGAGGACAGTGGGAGAAGGAAAGTAAATGGGAACTAGGGTAATCCAGGGAGAGAAACGAAACAACAGAGACTTTGGACACAGAAACAAACTGAGGGACTTGGAGGGAGGGGGGTGGAAGGATGGGAGAGCCTGGTGGTGGGTACTGGGGGCACCTATTACATGGAGCACTGGGTGTGGGGAATGGGGAATGAATCTTGGAACACTGGGAAAAAAAATTTAAGTAACAATAAAAAAAAATTACATTTAAACACAATAGCCAGAGATTCTTCCTTTCTGGCTCGTTTCCATTAGCAGCACCTACTGTAATTGAATGAACGCTTTTTAAAAGATCAGGCAAGTCACCAGCTATGAAAGTCTCCCTGCTCATAAACTTCGTCATGGCTATACTTTTCTCAAAGAACATCTGAAGTCACTATTTCTTTAAACGGAGTATATTATCTGAGGAATTATCTAAGTCACTGAAGACTTCCAGGTAATTCCTGCCGTCCGCCATGGTTTCTGTGGCTTGGGCTGGAGGAGCCAAACTGGGCCACCTCTGTTCAGAGCACTGGCTCTCACAGAGCAGGGTTTAGTTTTGTTTTGGGTTTTGGGCTTGTTTTTTTTTTTTTTTTTTTAGTTCATTGAGATTTTAACAATCTATTTTTTTCTTTCCTTTGAAGACTTCAGGAAAGAAAGGGTCATTACTTAACGTGAGGGACAAATTAGTACCGTCAGAAGAAAGGGCAGATTTGAATTGTACTGTTCTAGAATGATCTGACAGATGGGGACGTGAAGGTAAAAACACACTCACCTCTCCTGGGTGCCCCTCTCCAGGCTTCCTGTAAGGGCAACCCGCTGTCACTTCAAACAACAGCAGCGAGCATCGGCAGAACAATAGATTTTGATTAGAAAAACACTAATGCCATATCTATTTGTTAATTGTAGACTGTTCACAATTCCTGTCAAATGTAGGATTCTTTTTTAAATTTCAGAGAAGTAATCACAGCCTCCAGAAATTTGGTGTGAGTACTATCCATTCAGGCTTTTGTTTGCAGAGCCTGGGGGGGGGGGGTGTACACCGGGAGGGGACATAATGGAGTAGTTCTCTTTCCAAGGGCACTTGAGAGAGCAAGTGTGGAGCTTACTGTTTTAATCACGAAGGACTAAAGATAACCAACTGAAAAGTTTCTGATCAAGATGTTTACATTTTCAGTTTAAGCAGCGGAATTGAGAGAGCGCATTAAAAAACAAACGGCGAAAGCCATGATTTTTTTCAGCCCTTCACGTGGGGCTGGAATGTTTCCTTAGTGGCTCAGGGTTTTCATCTGGTTATTGTGTGCTGCTAAAATGAAGAAAGGATGAGAAAACTACCCAAATGAAGAGAAAATAAGGAAAATAAAAGCCATGAGAGGAAAGATGGCATTGGGAAGGGGGAGGTGTTTTGGGGTGCTCTGCTCTGAGAAAATAAGAAAATTAAACTAGGGCTCTTTTTAAAAGCCTAGCATAAAACAAAAACATTTGACTGCTCTTGAACAGAGAGTACAGCAGAGTGCAGTGGAATAATGCTGATTTTTCACCGTTTGGGGGGGTTATCTCAGCGGGGTCTGTGGCTAAGAACTCTGAGAGGCCAACATGTCTGGGCAGGGCTGACTAACAGCTGAGGCAGGACTGCCGGAGATTCCTGTGCAGAAGTGTGTGTGGGGTGCATTTGGGGTCACATCTCATCCTCAGGAAAGAAGGATCCAGCACATTGAACCTAACCCCGTGACGGAGAGAGGGAACATGAAAATAAACACAGCTCTAGGCTCAGTAGTTGGATCGGTCTCCTAGTCTAGTCCCGGATTTGCCTCCTGCCTGGGCTCTAATCTGGCATGAAGTGGAAGGAAGGATGAGTTGCTTGCAAAGAACCTCTGATGTAAGAACATCAAAGAACACTGATCAAGCACATCAAGCAGCTCTGCTTCGGGAGCCTTCTGAGAGCAAACCCCAGAGGAGAGCGTTCTCCTTCCTACCTCGCTACCTGAACAGCAAGCACCTTTGGTACACTCGGGGCACCTCCTGTTTCCACTGGGGAGAGACTCATAGTCTGGAGGCCCCCAGTGGAGGGACAACCCATCACCGACCCAGACTTGCTTCAGAGCACTTGTAAAGACACCCCCTAGGGTCTCTTCAAAAATACCTGTTGGCAAATATCATTTGCAGAAGCCTGAGTCAGATGGAGAGAAGGGGATCAAAAGCCAATGAAACAGTCATTATGTTCACCAGGCCTCCTGTTTTATTGACTATGATGTTTAGGTAAGTTAATCAGTGTCATCATTCTAACATCTTGCTAAATCCCAAAGCTTTCAATGACTCATTGCTGATTAAGTTCTATATGGATATAAACTGGGATTGTAAATACACTTTAACAGCATTTTACAGTATTTGAATTTTAGGCACAGAGCTTTCTTCTTCTACTATGTATTCTGATGTTTCTATGAAAGAGCCTTAACAAATATAGCTCTTAACAGACTTAAAAATGATTTATGCTTATATCCAATTTGCATTCATTTCATGCCAGTTATCTATTACCACATAACAAATTACTCCAAAAACCAGTGGCTTACACTATATAAATATTGAAATGTCCACAGTTAAAAAGACTATTACCATGTTCTAGTGAGGCGTCGGAGCGACTGTAACTCCCGTCCTCTGTCAGTGAGGGTATGAAATGGTGCGATCACTTTGAAAAACCCTGGAAGACAGTTGGCAGTTTCTTTCTTTCTTTCTTTCTTTCTTTCTTTCTTTCTTTCTTTCTTTCTTTCTTTCTTTCTTTCTTTCTTTCTTTCTTTCTTTCTTTCTTTTTAACGTTTAATTTATTTGACAGAGAGAAACACAGCCAGAGAGGGAACACAAGCAGGGGGAGTGAGAGAGGGAGAAGCAGGCTTCCCGCCGAGCAGGGAGCCCGATGTGGGACTAGATCCCGGGTCTCCGGGACCATGACCCGAGCCAAAGGCAGTCGCTTAACCAACTGAGCCACCCAGGCGCCCCAGTTTCTTAAAATATTAAATGTACACTACCGTGTGATCTAGCCATTCTATTCCTACATATTTACCCAAGAAAAATAAAAGCATAAAGCTCTGCAAACAACTATGAATGTTCATAGCAGCTTTATTTTTTATTGGCAAAAGCTGAAAGCAAGGGAAATGTCTGACCACAAGTGAATGAATAAACCAATTGTGGTATATCTATACAGTAGATATCCACATAGTGGTAACTCACGTGAGAAAAATAAAAGAGAATGAACTGAAAATACACCCAACAACATGAATACATCTCAAAATAATAGTGCTGAGTGAAAAAAAAACAAGCAAAAAACAACATACACTGTATGAGTGCATTTGTAAAATTCTAGAACATGTAAACTAGTCTAATATGACAGGGAGCAGATCAGTGGCTGCCTGCTTGAGAGGGGAGGGCAGAGGGAGAGATTATGAAAGGGCACAAGGGAACTTTTAGAGGTAATATCTATTATATGCTCCTTATGTTGATTGTAGTGATGGTTTTACATGTCAACACATAGGTCAAAGCTCACCAAATTAGACATTTAAATACATACAGTTTACTACATATCAATTCTGCCTCAATAAAAAAATTAAAAAAGCAAAACTAGCAGTAAATTAAGTAATTAAATAAAGCTAAATAAAATTTAATTTGCACATCGGTTGCAAATTGGGCAGGGCTTGATGAGGGAGGGCTCATCTCTGCTCCACATAACACCAGCTCTGACAACTCCATTAAGGACTGGAGAATTGGATCCCAAGCTGGTTCACTCACAGGGTAACAAGTTGGTACCAACTCTAAGCTGGGAACACAGTCTAAGTTAAGTACCAGAGGCCTTTGCTCCTCCCCACCTGAACCATCCCAAGTGACCTGAGCTTCCCACCTAGTGACTCAGTTCAAACGGCAAGTGTCCAAAGAGATAGCCAGGGAGAAGTTGCATCACTTTTGATTGCTTGGCTTTGGAAATCACATAGGTTCACTGCTACCAAAGTCTAGTAATTGAGGCAGTCACGAAGTCAACCCCCAGTTTCAAGGAAAGGGGAAATAGACTCTACCTCTTGGTGACAAGCATCAGATTCTGGGAGAGCTTGTGGAATGGGAATTATTGTTGAAATTATGTTTTTGGAAAATATGATCTATCACAGTCCACCTTTGGCCCAATAATTCACATTCCTCCTACATGCAAAATACACTCACTGTCTTGGAGACCCTCCCAAAGTCTTATCCCATGATGATAGTGGGCCCAGGCTTGAAGTCCAAGATTGCATCACCTGAAGCAAATCCAGTGAAAAGCAGTTTCTTAAGAGGTTAACTTTCATAAGTTTCTGAAGAAAGTTAATTTTCTTCCAAAGTTAAATATACAACTACAGTGTCAGGTGTATATTGTGTTAGATGATTACTGAGGAGAAATGAAAGAACTTGGCCATACAAAGAGGTGAGGCTCCTTGGATGAATTTCTCAGGTACAGCTCCCCATGTGAAATTTTTCTTGATTGTAAAACTCATGAATTACAGAGAAAGTTCTTTACCCCATACCAACATACAATGGTAGGACAGCTATGTGATAGGTTCTATAACACTCCTGCTCAAAAAGAGAGAAAATGCATCACACAGAAGTCATTGCTCCATAGCAATTCTTTTTTTTTTTTTTTTAAGATTTTATTTATTTGACAGAGAGAAACACAGCCAGAGAGGGAACACAAGCAGGGGGAGTGAGAGAGGGAGAAGCAGACTTCCTGCCGAGCAGGGAGCCCGATGTGGGACTTGATCCCGGGTCTCCAGGATCATGACCTGAGCCGAAGGCAGTCGCTTAACCAACTGAGCCACCCAGGCGCCCCGCTCCATAGCAATTCTGAAATCCACCTGGGCAAATTTGGTCAGTCCCTTGACCAGTGTTCAATTCTACTGCCTGTGTAAAGTTTATTATAGCTCTTAACTGTGCTCTTTGGGCGCTTGAGTCTACACTTTGAATTATCTTTACTTTTTAATAAAATATAGCCTACATTTGTAGCTGAGTAATTGTTTCAGTTTATGTCCTGTCCTTAAAAGTTCAGGGTCCAAAAGCCTATTTAAACTTTGAAGTCTCTATCCCCTTCAGTTCAAGTTGGTTTTGTTTAGAACAGTATAAATCTCTTAAAAACTTGTGGATTTCCTATGACTCTCATCGAAGTGCTGTTAGATAAAAGTGATTCCACAGATCTTATCTAGATAAGACTTTCACTTCTTGAGCTACTGGTGAGGATGCTGATGAATAATGTCCTTTAGATGCTTCTAACTTCTATTGTTTAACAGAATCTGTAAGTTACATCCTTTAGGTATTTAGAGAGTCATCGATCTGTCTGAAAGGTTCCATGACCACTAATTTAGAGCTTTCTGAGGTCTTAACAAATTATCTTAAACTACTTTGGAATTGATCTCTGGCTCAAGGTCATTTCTTTCTTTCCTTTTTTTTTTTTTTTTTTAAGATTTTATTTATTTGACAGAGAGAAACACAGCCAGAGAGGGAACACAAGCAGAGGGACTGAGAGAGGGAGAAGCAGGCCTCCCGCCGAGCAGGGAGCCTGATGCGGGGCTCGATCCAGGGTCTCCGGGATCATGACCTGAGCTGAAGGAAGTCGCTTAAGCAACTGAGCCACCCTGGCGCCCCAAGGTCATTTCTTAATTTAGGAATTCTGTGACATCTCTGGAGAGGCTAAGAATGAAAATCAGTTGTGTTTTGTTTTTGTTTTTGTTTTTAATATTTTATTTATTTGACAGAGAGAAACATAGCCAGAGAG
This sequence comes from Spilogale gracilis, assembly GCA_004023965.1. Taxonomy (NCBI): domain Eukaryota; kingdom Metazoa; phylum Chordata; class Mammalia; order Carnivora; family Mephitidae; genus Spilogale; species Spilogale gracilis. The sequence goes on along the minus strand of PITA01003119.1, from coordinate 139,475 downwards.
GGAACACAAGCAGGGGGAGTGAGAGAGGGAGAAGCAGGCCTCCCGCAGAGCAGGGAGCCCGATGTGGGACTTGATCCCGGGTCTCCGAGATCATGACCTGAGCTGAAGGCAGTCACTCAACCAACTGAGCCACCCAGGCGCCCTGAAAATCAGTTTTACTTTCAAATCCAGGAAGTCCTGGCTCCTCTATATTTCCTTTAAATTTACTTGAAAGCCAAACAGCTCCTTATTTATTCATCTCTCTCTCTATCCTTATCGAGCCATATGTAGATCCAGTTCGCACTTTCACAATTCAGCTTGGAAATGTTCTTAGCCATATTTGCCAATTTATTATGTATCCTTTCTATTTTTTAAGTCACCCCAGATGAAATCCTGTTTCTACCAGATTTCAATAATCTTTTCTTCCCTTTCTTTTAAGATTTTATTTATTTGAGAGAGAATAAGGGTGAGAGAGAGAGAGCACGCACACAAGCTGTAGGGAAGCGTAGAGGTAGAGGGAGAAGAAAACTCCTTGCTGAGCAGGAAGCCCAGTGTGGGACTCTATCACAGAGCTCTGAGCTCATGACCTGAGCCAAAGGCAGAGGCTTAACCAACTGAGCCACGTAGGTGCCCCTTCCCTTTCCTTTAAACCCTCACTCACAGCCTCCTCAAGGGCTATCAGGTTCCAGCTAACAGTCTCTTCAAGGCCTTACCAATTTCTGCCCACCTCCCAGTTCCAAAACTGCCATTACATGTTTCCGATTTTGTTATAGGAGCACCCCACTTCCAGATGCCAGGATCTTCCCCAGGTATATACTGATGTACGATAAACTAACTAAAACCTAAGGGTTTAAAATAACCATAACCATTTATTATTGCTTCAGAATCTTCTATGGAGGCAAGACTTAGTGGGAAACACTTAATGGGAAATATCTCTGTTCCAGTTGGCCTTGGCTAACGCAGCTCAGCTGAGAGCCAGTGGATCTGCTTCCAAGATGGCACATTCATGTGGCTGGCAAGATGGCGCTGACTATTGGCTGGGAGTTTAGCCAGGGCTGAGGGTCAGGAACCGCAATATTCCTCCAAGAAGACCTCTCCATGTGGCCTGGGCTTCCTCATTATATGGTGCCTAAATGCCAAGAGTGAGATTCACAAGTGATAAAAAGAGTCATTTTTTGATCTGAGGATTCTGTGATCCTTAAAAGTCACAGAACATCACTTCAGCTACACTTGATGAGTTGAGGTGGTCACAAAAGCCTGACCAGGTTTAATGGTAAGAGACATAAACTTCTTACCTTGCAGTGGGTGTGCTAAGGTCCTGGAAGAACACACGGAAATTTTCAGGCCATTTTTAAAAAAATACAATCTGCCACACATTTTTTTTATTTTGTTATTCTTTTAATATTTAAAATGTTTATATGGGGGCGCCTGGGTGGCTCAGTCAATAAGCATCTGCCTTCGTCTCAGGTCATAATCTCAGAGTCCCGACATCGAGCCCCACATTGGGCTCCCTGCTCAGTGGGAAGCCTGTTTCTCCCTCTCCCGCTCCCCCTGTTGTGTTTCCTCTCTAGCTGTGTTTCTCTCTGTCAAATAAAGAAATAAAATCTTTAAATAAATAAATGAAGTGTTTATATGGTTCAGAAGTCAATATTATACGGAAAGGTATACTCACTCCCATCTCTGTCCTTATAAATGTTTTAGTTTTTGGTTTATCCTTTCCATTTCTGTTTTAAATTACACCTCCACACAACACCTGTACAATGCACATGGACACACACAACATAGCACATGCTATTTTAATTTGCTCTAGGTGAAATATATAATTGACTGTGTAAATAAAAGACCTCAAGTATGTTCTCCCTCCAAATGATTTTTGCTTTATGGTTTATGCTAACTTCTTTTACAGGACTGGAGAGAGGATATATTGTTGCTTTGCCCTCTTCTCTGGTGGTCCAGAACAAGGTCTGCCAGTTTATCAAGACCCCAGGAGCACCAGATTCACCACAGGTAGAACACGTGTAGGAAGCTGAACCTTAGGAGAGAATTCCGGGCTAGAGATACAGGATATGAGAGTCACCAGTGGTGGCTGGAATGGGCTAAACAAAGAGGGATGAGAGAGAGAGAACCTTAAAACTGAAGGAACAAGTAGACAAACACACCACGGGAACTCAGAAATAGTCTCAGAGAGGGGAAGAGAACCAGAAGAGAATATTGTCATCAAAATGAAGGAGGTAATTGACTCTCCTGGAAGAAGAGGGACCTACACTTATACAGGAAAGGTCAAATGAGCATTCAAAATTTGCATGTGGTGCTGTGGTTTCCGTGGGGTCCATACGGGAATGAAAATATGATTTCAGAGGGTTGGAGAGTACATGCAGCTAAGGAAGTGGAGACAGTACTGATGACTCTTTCAGAAAGATTTTCTGGGAAAAGAAACAAAAGAAATGGTAACTAGATGAAAATATGGTACAAAATAAGATTTTAAGATGGGAGAAACCAATGTTTAAAGGTGAAAGGGGGGGCATCTGGGTGGCACAGTCAGTTGAGCATCCAACGCTTGGTTTCAGCTCATGTCGTGATCTCAGGGTCATGATCTCATGGTGGAGAGATCAAGCCCCTCATCGGGCTCTACACTTAGCACAGTCTGCTTAAGTTTCTTTCTTCTGCTGCCTCCCTCCCCCACTCTCTCTTGCTTACTCTCTCTTCTCTTTATATAAACATAAATCAATCTTTTTTTTTAAGGTGAAAGAGAAGAAATCATTAGAGTAGAAAGGGAGTTCAAACTCATGATGTTTGAAACATCATGAAACGAGATAATGGCAGGAGAGTGGTTAGTTGTGGCCAGAGGGAGGGAAACTTCTTCCCTGAGACCAGAGGGAAGGAGAAGGGGACAGATGTGGTCATAGAAGGACAGTGACAATTTCAAGAAGTCCTCTGACTGCCTCTTCTCTCTCTAATATAGGAGGCAAACTCAGGCTTGCCATTAGCCTTACTCTCACCTGAGGGAGGGGGCTTCATGTTTTCCCAGCCTGATTAAAAGATCCCCAATTCCTCAAAGGAAAGCCCCACTTATTCATAGAAATTAAGGGAGCAAAGGTGAGCTTGGACTCTCCACCCTCTGGTTTTAACCTTGCTGTCTTCTGAGAAGAGAACAGAGACAAAAACTAATTAAAACTCCAAGCAGGGACAGCACAGATGACACATTGCTTGAGGAAGGGGCGCTGTCAAAGGAAGAATGGCAGGTATGAGGAATGCTTGGAAAGGCTTCTGAAGAGGACCTCAAAGGAGCTGAAAGATTTCGATGTGTCCAGCTGGGCAGAAGGTCTTGATGGATGGAGAGGGCCAAAGTGCATTTGAGGCAGCGGGTCAGATACAACAAAGCTACACAGGCTGAGGTGGTTCTGACTGCAGCGAGTTACCTGAGCACAGGAATCTCAGGGTGAAAGCACACCAGGGAAACCAGAAGTCTTTGGAGGTAGAACGTCCAGGGGTTATTTTTTATTTCATCACTTTCCAGCCACCATAACAGGTAAACAAACAAGTTAGTAATAGGAACCCCCAGCCTCATAGGAATCTTGTCATGACTCTATTATCCTTTAGGCAGTGCATTAAAGTATTAAGCACTAAACAATAGAAAACACTTAATAAGCGTCCCCTATTATTCACTGCAAGTGGACAGTCTATGTTAGGCATCAGAATTTGTACTTAATATGTTGGGCAGTGAGAATCCCGAAAGATTTCTGAGTTTAGGAAGTACTTGCACAGTACTGTGCCCTAGGAAGACTTGTGGGGCAGAGGTGTGCAAACAGTGTGGTAGCAGGGTGACAGAAGGGGTGGGGGGTTGTGTTGCCCTTTCAATATGACCTGCCGCGAGGCAATGAGACTTCTTCTCTGTGCCTAGTGCTTTATGTACAACTCAGACTGAGCTGTCTTTGCTCATAAATTTGGGTTTATAAGGTTGAAATTAAGAAAGATATATGTTCAAGCTGATCAGCAGCATCACAGGACAATAAAATGTAGACAAGAAATACTATGTGAGCACAGAGGGAAGCTTCAGAAAAGCAGAATTAATAAGAGAGAGAGAAAGTGCAAATGTGGTAACATTACTAACATTTGGGAAATCTGGGTCAAGGGTACATAGGAATTCTTTGTATTATTCTTGCTACTTTTCTGTAAGTCTGAAATCATGTCGAAAGTAAAAAGAAGAAGAAAAAAAAAAGGTATCAAAGCCAGGATTCAGAGTCAGACCCTCTGTGTCTGAGGACTCATTTCTTTCTTTCCTTGTTTTTTTTATTAACATATAATGTATTATTTGCTTCAGGGGTACACAATTCATAGCACAATTCACACAATTCACAGCACTCACCATAGCACATACCCTCCCCAATGTCCATCACCCCGCCACCTGGGTGCCCTGCTCCCCTCCAGCAACCCTTAGTTTGTTTCCTGAGATTAAGAGTCTCCTATGGTTTATCTCCCTCCTCAGTCCCATCTTGTTTCATTTTTTTCCTTCCTTACACCCCATGACCCCCTGCCCTGCCTATCAAATTCCTCATATCAGAAAGATCATATGATAATTGTCTTTCTCTGATTGACTTATTTCGCTCAGCATAATACCTTCCAGTTCCATCCACGGCAGGGTTTTTTGATGGCTGCATAGTATTCCATTGTGTATACATACCACATCTTCTTTATCCATTCATCTGTTGATGGACATCTAGGTTCTTTCCATAGTTTGACTATCATGGACATTGCTGCTATAAACATTGGGGTAGAGGTATCACTACATTCGTGTCTTTAGGGTAAATACCCAGTAGTGCGATTGCTGGGTCATAGGGTAGCTCTATTTTCAACTTTTTGGGGAACCCCCATACTGTTTTCCAGAGTGGCTGCACCAGCTTGCATTCCCATCAACAGTGTAGGAGGGTTCCCCTTTCTCCACATTGAGGACTCATTTCTGTCGCAGGTGACAGAAACACCAATTCAAACTGATGAAAGCAAAGTGAGTCAACCCAAATCTTATGGTCCACACAGCAGACAAGTCCTGAGGAAGGGCAGCTGTGGGTACAACTGGTGCCAAATGGCAAACAACATCCCTGGGACTTGATAGCTCTCCACTTCGCAGCTCAGCCTTCTGCTTTGTTAGCTTCATTCTCAGCCTCTACCTGTTGGGTTCTAGCAGGTCCGGGCTCATATCTCCTTGGGTTTTGATCCAGTTGAAAAGAAAAGGGGCTCTCTCATCAGCATGAGAAGTCTTATTGCATCTCATCCATTCAAAGTATATGTGCTGAGAGTGGGATGGGCTTGCTTCACCTCAAGAAAATAAGAGGTAACCTTGCCATAAGAAGGGCACATGGACTCTGGGAACACAAACCCTGGGCCCTCCAGATCCTATATTAGCTATGACTGTGTGGCGAGTCCCTCCAAACTCTGGGGTGTAAAATGACAATGATGATTACTTGCTCACAACTATGCCATTTAGGCAAGGCTCGGCAGGAACGGCTCATCTTTGCTCCACATAGTAGAGCTGAGGAGGCTTGACTGGTACTGGGAGATCCATTTTCAAGATGGCTCCTTCATATGAAGGGCAAGTTGGTGCTGGATGTGGGCGGCGGCCACAACTCTCCTCCATGTGGGCCACACTGCATGGCTGCTTGGCTTCCTCACAACATAGAGGCTGGGTTCAAGAAGAAACAGAAGTTGAGAGTCATCTGAACAGTTAGCATCACTAGCAGTCATAGGCCCAGAATAGATTTAAGAGTGTGGAGAAATAGAATCACCTTTCCTTGGGCAAATGACCAAGGATTTAATGCACCACAGATATGCTCAGTCTCATTCCCTGGTCCCACAGCTGCAGGAGTGAAAATTAGAGTTCCAATGTCTTAGAGCTTTGCTCTCACAACTGCATGTCCTGAGTCCCCACTAAATTCCACTGAGCCTCTGCTAAGCATTTAAGAGCAACCTTATCCACTGGTCACCAAAGCAGGGAGTATAACTCACACGTCTACAGAGGTCAGGCAGGTGAGCCATGCCAGTGACGTGGGCGTTGGCATCAGCATTTTGAACATGTAACAATATTCTTCTACCCCTCCCTACAGAAAAATACACTCCCTCATTTCTGGAAACATGTAGCCCTCTCTAGTTTTTGTTTGTTTGTTTGTTTGTTTCCTCATTTTTTAAAAAAAGATTTTACTTATTTATTTGACAGAGAAAGCGAGAAAGCACAGGCGGGGGTGTGGCAGATGGAGAAGCATCCTCCCCACGGAGCAGGGAGTCCAACACGAGGCTCAATCCCAGGACCGTGGGATCATGACCTGAGCTGAAAGCAGATGCTTAACCAACTGAGCCACCCAGGCACCTCTGTATTCTCACTTTTAACAAAGGTTAGATATGGGGCATAGATGTATATTTCTCCACCATAAGAATAAAACCCAGGCTGGCACCTAGAAAAGCAACATTTTACTGCAGGGATTGATGCAGAATTGATGCTTTCTATGGAGACAGCTGCTCCTCAGATCCAATCAAGCACTGCCAAGTGGAATTTAGGCCCTTGATGACTCAAATTTTCCATTTTCTCAAGAGAAATTGAAAATATAGAGATTTATGTGAAATCCTTTTATCTTAAAATGCTGGCTCATCTGAAGTTCAAACAAATACATCTGAAGGCCAAGTGTAACCCATAGACCACCACTTTGGGACTAAAAGTATTAAAAAGAAATTAGCATTCATTGTCAAGTATTCACATACTTAAAAAAGAAACTCATAAAATCATTGTATTTTCCTCAGCTAATGCTTCAGAACATGATTAATCTGAGTAATTGGTTAAAGATGAAATAGTAGGGGTTATTTCATATCTTAAACGTGATTCCAGTATGACTGATTAAAGACTGCCTTAAATTCTTTGATACTCCTCCCATCTATAGGTGGGGTCTAATTCTCCTCCTCTTGACTGTGGGCTGGCTGTGATGATTTTCTTGTAACCAACAGAATGTGGCAGAAGTCCGGCTGTGGGATTTCTGAGGCCAGGTCCGCTGAAGCCTGGCAGTTTCTGCATTGGCCTCTGGGATATTTTCTCTCTGGATGTTCCCTCTTGGAATCCAGCTGCCATGCTGTGAAAAAACCCACGACACATAGAGAAACCCTGTACGGACATTCTGGTCAGCCAACAGTCAGCAAGAACTGCTACCGTAAGAGTGGCCTCCATGGATATCCTTCCCAGTCGAGCCGTTGACGATTGTGGCTCTGGGTGACATCTGACTGCAGCTGAATGGGAGACCCCGTGGGGGAACTGTCTAGATGAGCTCCTTTGGAATTTCTTTCTTTTAAAGATTTTATTTTATTTTATTTTATTTTTAAAGATTTTATTTATTTAACAGAGAGAAACACAGCGAGAGAGGGAACACAAGCAGGGGGAGTGAGAGAGGGAGAAGCAGGCTTCCTGCTAAGCAGGGAACTCGATGTGGGACTCGATCCCGGGTCTCCGGGATCATGACCTGAGCCAAAGGCAGTCGCTTAACCAACTGAGCCACTCAGGCGCCCCATAAAGATTTTATTTTTTAAGTAATGTCTACACCCAACATGGGGCTTGAACTCATAGCCCCAAGATCCAGAGTCACACGCTTTACCGAGTCAGCCAGGCGCCCCTCAGAATTTCTGATCTAGAGAAATTATGAACACTACAAATGGTTGTGTTAAGGTGTTAATTTCTGGGGGTAATATATTCCACAGCAACATATGACAAGAACACTATCTGGATGTGGTTGTTCAGAAAAAATCAAGCTTCTCAGGCCTAAGAAAATATATCTATTGTTGACACAATTTCTACTTAATGTTTCCTTATTGTCAGGGTTATGAAGGTTTATGGGTTAATTTTTAAACAATGAAATGTCTAAAATAACAAAGAATAAAATGTGTGAATCTTTTCTTTCTTTCTCTCTTTCTTTCTTTCTCTTTCTCTCTTTCTTTCTTTCTTTCTTTCTTTCTCTTTCTTTCTTTTTTAACCTTCTTTTCCTGTTGTGCTGGTGAAAACATGCCCAATGGCCATAAGAAAAGTATTACCAAAAATGTTTGTTCTCTTATTTCTTTGTGGCAAATACCATGGATTTCCAAAGAACGTACTTGATGGACGGTAAGCAAACTTTCAAGATGAAAAAGGGTAGGTAAACCTCTCCTAGGAGATTTAGAGATTGTAATCAAAAGTATTCAAAATAATAGAATGGCTAATTATCTCATTAGTGAACTTGCGAACTAAAGAGACAACTTAAAAGTAAAATAAGTACACGCTCCCAGTTAAGCATCATACACGCAGGAAGAAGAAAATCTGCATATCTGCCTGGAGGGCAACAGAAAGGAACCCATGTTTTCACACGTGGCGCCCAGAGGTGGTAAGTTTTATAGTAATGTGTTTTTAGAAGAATAACATATACCCATTTGCTATTTTGCAATGCCCTACACCTCGCTTAGTGCTGCAAGTAATATGAGGCTAGAGAAATGAATCATTTAAGAAGAGAAAATGAAGTACTTACCAATGATACTGGATCCTTCCTCCACTTCTATTTCAAAGGAACAAAATACAAGACACTATGTCTACTCTTCTACTGAGGGAGAAAAATAAGATTCTAGAAATTTAAGTGTTAATTAGAAATGTCTGATTATTCCGAAAATTCTCTAGAACCCATAAGCAAAAATTCTCCTCTCCAGCTGGGCTCACGGGATCCAGGCTTTGAGTAAAAATGCCCATTCACTGCATTCCCTTAAGAAGGGTCACCTGACAGAATCCAAATAATTCTTGTGATAGCAGGACACGATTTTCTTTTAAAGAATAATCCTTTAAAAATGGGAAGATTTACTACAGTATTTAGCAGTATGAGAGACTGGTCATAAATGAGAAAAGGTGTGGGCTTGGTGATTTTTTTTAAAAAGATTATTTATGTATTTATTTGACAGAGAGAGAGAGATCACAAGTAGACAGAGAGTGAGGAGGAAACAGGCTCCCTGCTCAGGGAGCAGGGACTCGCTCGATCCTAGGACCCTGATATGACCTGAGCTGAAGGCAGAGGCTTTACCCCACTGAGCCACCCAGGTACCCGGGCTTGGTGATTTTTGACCTTAGCTCTAATAAGAAAACACAATCTGGAGAAAGTCAAGAGCCGAATGGTAACATCAACCACTTCCAGCCCTTAGCGATGGGGACTCGCTGCAGGAAAACCAGACTTGGTTACATCAGTAACCTCAGACCCCCGCATTATAGAAGGAATGCATGCTTGTCTTTTGTAACCATTCATCTTGTACTAATTACATTGGCCATTTTCCCATCTTGTGGCCTCGTGGAGCTCACTGCAAAGCTAAGGACTTCTGACGGGGCTCTGTCAGTCACAGGAAGGGGATGCGGGAGGAAAAGGTACAGATTCAAATGTTGACTATCTCTGGTTTCAGTGGCTCATTTCCAGCTTCCTGACTGGTTTGACTCTGGGGGGAAAAATGGAAAAGAAACAAATGAAACTGTTTGGAGTCTCCTACTGTGAGCCAGAAAACACGGATATCCGGTCAAGGAGAGAAGAGGACCCACTTCATGTGAGAACATGGCCTACCAGCGGCCGTGGGAAGACGCGTGAATCTCTCACTTGCTGTGTAGGCAGAAAGTGAGGCCAGGTGACTGGACGTCTAGCCTGGGAAAAATCATACTCCTCTTTCAAAGAAGGAGATTTGGTGTTCTCCACTTATGTTAGTCTGAGAACAGAAAGCCAGTCTCACGAGGAGGCTGTGGGGAGAGTCACCTGGCGCCGTGCTCCCCCTGTGAGTAATCGTCTTGTTGAAAACTTCAAGAGAAGGTGCTGGATCAGCCCTGCTAAATATTATGCAACACAGGCTTCCCCTGCTCTCTGGAAACAGAGCACTCCCATGAAAGCTTCAGGAGCCAAATGTGTAAAGGGAAGAAGCAACTGTCATTATTTCATATGGAAAAACATGAGGGTTCCCAAACCCAAAATAACCTCTTAGGCTCTTCTGATGCCCGACAACACGTCTTGCTAATGGATGCACAGAACAAATGAAGAAAAAGCACAGATGATCTCAGCACAGTTCTGAGCTGCTGCTGAGGGGGACCCCAAGGAAGGAGCCTGGGGGACCCCTCTCCTTGCTGGGCTGCCCACTGTCTTCACAGTGGCTCCCAGCAAAAACAATGCTCTTTTCACTTTTCTTCTTTTTTTTTTTTGTAAAAATGAAATTCCTTTTCAGATCTCTTTCCGTCAGCAAAAACAGGTACTAACATAGGTCTTTTATAAAAGCCAAGTGGCCTAATGGGAACCTTGGAAAGGAAGGGGATACCCGTCATCACAAGCAGCTGACTGATGTGGGCAAAGCAAGTGTTCCTTGTAGGGTACACGAGAGTGACAGGAGAGGACAGAGCACAGCCCTCCAGGCGGGGTACCCAGACTTGACTGCATGAACCCGTGACTGCGGGGGCTCCTGGGCTGCCCATCTCCAGGGCCTCCCAGTCTTGGAATGGCTTTTGTGCCCTTCTCCTTCTGTCTCCTGCCGTGTCTGAGCCACTGAACAATATCTGGTGCCATTCTCACGGTGTCTGGAACTGCCCCATAGGGGATGTTTTGAAATTTTTTAGGGATGCCTTTGACCATCAAAATAACTGTAGGATGGGTACACTACACACAGTTAGTGAGCAGGACAAAGGATGTGGGATGCCCGGCCTTACATAGGCCTTCCCAAACAGCAAAGAATCATCCTTCCATCCAATCCATCATGACTTTCAAATAATCCACTGTGCATTCCTGTACACGGACATCACTGTATGTTTTAGCCTAGCTTCTTCCATTGTACATATAAACAGAAGATAGTTCTGCATTTTGCTCAATTTTATTATGCTCTGAATTTTCCAGGTAATTGAAGAAAGATCATCCCTTGTTTTGGTTGAGACTTACCAAGAGCTGTCACAGTTTCTGGAAGTCAGTTCATGACAGTAATGCTCAGCTCTTGGTGTGGGAGATGCCCACATGGCCTCCGTAAGCTGGCACAGGCGCCGTGACCACATCTGTATTCACACGCAGTTGTGCACAAGCATTTACATATTAAAATCAAAGATATTTTATTTTAAGTAACTTTCACTTCTCTTTCAGACTCTAATTGGGCAGAAATATATTGCGTGTGAGTGGATTATACCACCTACAAATGTCATTCCTGGACAGTAAAGAGTGTAAACAAGATGTTTTGGATGGGAGGCATGAGGCACATCAGGGTTGGGAAACTATGATAAGCTGAAGCATTTAGAACTTAGGAATTTTTCACTTACTGACCCAAATATACCTATTCTCAACAAAATGCTAAGGAGGAAAGAAGGGGGTGGGTCATAAAAAATTATCACCCACAGAGAAAAGGTCTGGGGAGAAGCTTCCCAGTCCAAGGACACCCTCCAGCAGCCTCACTTGATTTGTAGGATCGTTTCTTCTGGGGCCTGATTGAGCTAGTATCTGCTGTCTTATCTGCTAGAATTCTCTTCAAGTCGTCCCTGTTCACTTGTGATCATGTCTTATCTTTCTCTCTCTTTTCTTGATTGTGTGATTTGGGTTGTGTTCATTTAAAGTTCTCAACTCATACCCAATTTCTTTAGAAGAAAGATGTTATATGAATGTCTATTCTGAAGAAATACATAGACAGTCCATGAACTAAATGTTCATGAAGTTTAACTGTCCCTGTTTGGAAAGAAACTTGCAGATCATTGAATGTCTTGAATATTAGGGGCCCCATTATCTTTTAGCTAATAACTGTCTTAAGGTCCCAACTTAATTTATTTGGGATCGAAGATACAGGTATGCCCTAAGATCCTCTTTAGAGGGCCTCAGACTGTCTAACATGGCCAGGCCTCAGACTGTCTAACATGGCCAGGCCTCAGACTGTCTAAATGATTTTAACATTTCCCAGGCATATCCAGAATCAGACCAATTCTCAATCAAGAATATTTCCAAAATCGAAATATCTGTAAAATTTTAAGAGCATACATCTGCAACAATATAATCAGAAAAAGACTCAATTCAAACCCAAGATGTATTTTTTATTTGGTAGATTAGAGGATGGATTGTATAGGGTATGCTTGCCCCTGGCTATAGCACAGCCGCGTCCCTCCGGAATATAAACCTTAGAAGTCAAACGCCAAGAGCAGCCAAGTTGTACCCAAGACGTGTCCACGTGTTGTGATTTGGGCCCCTAATTCCCACAAGCTGTCTTTGGGAGCCCAGCTGTTCACCTGTCAACAAATACAGGACAGCATATGGACTCAGGCTTAGGAACTGCAATGGCATAGTCTTTAAAATGGGCAACTAAGGGGCGCCTGGGTGGCTCAGTTGGTTGGACAACTGCCTTCGGCTCAGGTCATGATTCCGGAGACCCGGGATCGAGCCCCACATCGGGCTTCCTGTTCGGCGGGAAGCCTGCTTCTCCCTCTCTCACTCCCCCTGCTTGTGTTCCCTCTCTGGCTGTGTTTCTCTCTGTCAAATAAATAAAATCTTTAAAAATAAAATAAAATAAAATAAAATGGGCAACTATAAAAAACTCTTTGTTTGGATTTAGACTCTTGGTATATAGACTCTGAGATTTAAACAACAACAACAAAAAATGCTTTACCATAATTACATTTAAAATACAAAAAATAGGGGGAACTGGGTGGCTCAGTTGGCTAAGCGCCTGCCTTCAGCTCAGGTCATGATTGAGCCCCGCATCCAGCTCCCTGCTCAGCAGGGGCCTGCTTCTCCCTCTCTCACTCTCCCAGCTTGCGTTTCTGCTCTTGCTGTCTCTCTCTCTGTGTCAAATAAATAAATTCCTTAAAAAATGAAATGAAATAAAATGAAATACAAGAAATTAAACACCAAAGAGCTCAGCCAAGGGTAGGAAAGCAATTGACCTATCTCTATGACTCTGAATTTAAGCAAGCACACTAGGTAAGAAACACTAAGGCAGGTATCTCATTTTCTTTCCATGCAAAAGGAAGCCAGACTCAGGTACCTTAAATGGTTAAATCAGGCAAGAGAAGGTTTTAGGTTTTGTTGTTGTTGTTGTTGTTGTTGTTTTAAACAGATAATGAGGTACTTGTTTTCAACACTTACTCACACAATCAAAAGCATTAGTACAGAGCAGAGGAATGTTCATATGCTTTAAAAAGAAATCTCAAGGAAAGTCAGCACACTCGTCCTTACCCCCACAGCAGAGGCAAGTATCCCAGAGACGGGATTCAGACTTAAGCAGGTGGCAGAAAACACTGGGCCCCAAAAGAGGAGACAGCGAGGGGACCCTGGACCAGGAACCCCTCCCATCTGCCGGGCCAGAGGTCCCTGTTGGGTCGTCTAAGGCACCCCAAGAGCCAGTGGAGACTCCGCTTGCCCCAGCTGCTGGTGAGACCCCATTAATGCGTGTCCTGGCCCTGTCTAGTTTCATGAACTGATCACTGGCGGGAAGGGAGTGGTGGGCAGGAGGGCAAGGAAAGAAAGAGACAGAGACAAAGAAAAAAAGACTTACTCCTCCTTGAAGCACCGTCTCCGGTTTTAATATCAAATATCACAACCCAGTGCGGCAGTGTGGGGTGGGCAAAAGAGAGCTGGTCTGGTGAATGCTTGTTGAGAACTGACTTGGTGCCAAGTGCCTGGTTTTGGACTTACATTATCTCAGCTCCTCCCCTAGGAATCCCATATTGCCAGCACTATACCTGGCCCACCACCCCATTTTACAGAGGGGGGCCTAAGACCCGGATGTTAAGTGACGAGCCCAGGATCACACGGTCAGTGTGGATGATCTGAGTGAGAGACCAGCTCTTAATTGCTAAGCTTTACTACCTCCACTTACATCATTAGATCCTTGGTTTCACATAAAGAAAAAAAAATGTACTTTCCCTTCAGCTTGAGGTCCTTGATCTGTGGCACTGCAAACCTCTCACATATGTATTCCCTGCTCACCCAACAAATTCCCAGTGAATTCAAGGAGTAAAAAAAAAGAAAAGAAAAAAGTGGATTCCCTAGTTAAAGATTGGAAAAACCACAAAACTTTTAGATTTACCTCTAATCTCAAAATATCTCTGCTCAATCAGTATTGCTAAAGACTCCGGCCCCAAGTCCTTGGCCGCTCTTGGTGCCGTTCACCTCGGTCAGCTGGCCAGAAGCAGATGGAAAGTGTTCTGTCATGTAGTTTCAAAGGGGGGAAATAAAAACAGCAAATACTTGCTCAAGCTGCTAAGATGACTCTGGAAGGGGCATCGCCCTCCCATCTGAATGTGCTACCCTGACACGCCAGGGACTGACATATCTAAGAAATGCAATCTGTATTTTTCTCTAATTCTGCTTTTTATCACCCTCATATTCCTTGACCCACACAGATATCAACTCCGGACACCATCAGAGTTGCTTTCTGGCAGAGGCTAATTTGAAATATTCATCCAGCTAGTGGAGTTCCTAAAATGCACGTCAGCCCATAAAACGCCAAAACACTGGTCTATTTAAAAACAATTCTCCTACCACATCTAGCTCTTTTATTAACATGACAATATATCTCTGTGATTGGACAGTAGAATACTATAAAAATACGATTCCATCTCTAAGTATAATAGAAAAATTATATAACATTATAAATGTAGATGTTACAATGACATAATGTTATAAATGTAATATATGACATGATATTATCGGGTGTAACAGATACACGTTATTGATATGTTTATATAGGTCTATATCCCACTTACAGTTATCTCGTTATTCGGCTGCAGCTTCCGGCCAAGGAGCAGCAGTGCTCCTGGTTTGTCATTTCCGCAGTGCAAGTTTCCTGTATGTTTTGCCCCTAGGACAGGCCTTGTGCCTGGAAGCGTTGGGAAGGGCTGTTGATTTCACTCTGGCCCGTAGGACGGGCTCACTGTCATGGACTTCGGGAACAGCAGCAGGAGCAACAGCAGTAGTAGCATTTTAGACTGAGTCATCTGCTTCCAAATACTACCAACTCTTTGGTTTATTTGCCTTTCAACACTCAGATAAAGGATTGCAAAGTCTAAAGTAGGTGACACCGTTCATGATAGTCTCATTAACTTCGAGGCAGCTCCCGAAAGCCATTTTCCTCAAGCTGTACAGAGAATGCAAAAGGAGCCAACATGTTTGAACCCATTTAGCCAGTCAGGAACGTAAGCATACCTCCAGAAAATAAATTTTAAACCTCTCAGAGGATTAGAATTAAGCCAACACTGGATGATGCAGTTTACTATTGGGACACACTCATCGATATGGCTTGGGTAGACAGGAGCACAAACTTCACATTAGCAAAGTAATCATGAAAGTGAATGAGGGGAGCAGAGAAGAAAAAGGAAATTTAGAGCTTCCAAGCCCAGGAGCTTATGGGGAGACAAGTTAGGTCATGGCAATGAGGGTAGGCTGGGCAAAGGCGGTGAGCAGGCGGGGCTGTGAGTGCAGAGGGTTTAGGTCCTGCTGCCGGCATGCAGCAACATGAAAACCAATGCTCTGAGCCCAGACATATCTGTAGATGGAGCAGTGTGTCTGAGGTTCGCCCCAAACTCATCCAGGCAGAAGGGGGAAGGAAGAAGAGTTGAGGGGTGAGAACAACATTTGCTTTCAGCTGATAGTTCTTGAGGCTGGTGAAGGGTACATAGATGTTACTGCTCTCCTAATACCTGCATATTTGGGGATTTTACCATACATTAAAAAGTAAACACCATTTTTAAAATACTCAAAAAAGAGGTATATAAGGCTGCAAATTTTCTTCCTCGGTTGTAATGGAAGAAACCATAAGCATGAAGACAAATAGTAAATTCACTGCTGTCATGAATAAGAATGTCCCAATGCTAATAGGATCATGTGAAGTGTGGGGGACTTCTGTTTTTATGCCTCTCCTATTTAATCATAATTACATTTCAAATTCAAAGTATGGGAGAATTGAGCCCTAAAATATAATATTTGGACACTCCCCCCAGTTCCCACACATACCCCTCATTTAGTCAGCATCAAGCAAATAGACATTGAGATGCTCTGGACAATCTTTTTATTATTCTCTTGGCAGTAGTTGAATTCTCAGAAGTCAAGATCAGGTCTTATTCATCTCCAGACTCCTGAAACACAGTAGGTACTTTAAAAATATTTGTTGAATCAATTAATCAATCAGGTTTTGTGCACTGTGTATTTCACCTTGACAAATCATAGAAAGTCTATGTATACCCAGAAAATAAATAAGCCAATTAAGAAATGGGCAGAGAACATAAACAGACATTTCTCCAAAGAAGACATACAGATGGCCCATAGATACATGAAAAGATGCTTATCATCACTTATCATCAGGGAAATGCAAATCAAAACCACAGTGAGATATCACCTCACACCTGTCAGAATGACTAACATCAAAACCACAAGAAACAAAAAGTGTTGAGGAGGATCTGGAGAGAAAAGAACCCTTTTGCAATGTTGATGGGAATGCAAATTGGTGCAGACACTGTGGAAACAGCATAGAGGGTCCTCAAAAAGTTAAACATAAAAACTACTGTATGAGCCGGTGATCACACTACTATTTACCCACAAATACAAAAACACTAATTCAAAGGGGTACGTGCACCCTTACGTTATAATAGCAGCATTAGCTACACTAGCCACGATCTAAAAGCAGCGCAGGTGTCCATCGATAGACGAATGGATAAAGAAGATGCAGTGTGCACATAGTGTATATATATAATGGATACTCAGTATCCAAAAAAATAACCTCTTGCTATTTACAATGACGCAGATGGAGCTAGAGAGTAATATGCTGAGCGAAATAAGTCAGAGAAAAACAAATACCATACAATTTCACTCATACGTGGAATTTAAGAACCAAAACAAAACAAAGCAGCAAAGGAAAAAAAGAAAGAGAGAGAGCAACAAACCAAGATGGAGAATGAACTGATGGCTCCCAGAGGGACTGGGGTGGGGGGTGGGGGTGAGGAGGAGGATGGGGGAAATGGGAGGTGGGGATTAAAGAGTATACTTATCATCATGAAAACAAAACAAAACAAGTAAGAAAGCTTTATGCATAGAAAATGAGTAAAGTGAAGTTACTGGGATAATTCAGAAAACTTTTAGCAAAATGTGAAGCAAAATGGAAAAACAACTATATTCCCCCAGTTAAAAAAAAAAATGTGATTTTAAATAAGAAAATAACTTCTTCTGGAATTGACTTCAAAGTAGCCCATTTCGGTGCCCATTTCCTGAGACTATCACAGCTCTCCGGGAGTGGGATCGCAACACACGATATTCCAGCCAAGTGCCAGAGGCTTCTCGAAGAGGGAAGCCTGATGCCAGAAGAACAACTATGGGAGCTCTTCCCTCCAAGAGGCTCCTTGAACTCAGCAGTGTCTGAAGCCCTGCTGGGGGAACTTTGCTTAAAGAATGACCCAGTGGTGTGGAGTGAATAGACTTTGGGCCTGGGCAGAGTACTGCTCCACTCGTGGGGTTAAGGTTAACTGGAGATGGATAGGTGGGAGTCATAAATACAGACGGAAGGAAATGCCCCTAACAGGAAGACAGCATGGTTGGCTAGGAAGGCCTGTGGTCCGGGGCAACTACTGAGCTCCCAGATTGGGTCCTTAAATTTAGGTGAGCACATGTAAGACAGAGATTTTAGTTAAACAAAACGAAACCCAATCAGGAGGTAATTCAAAATACTGTCACCCTTCCCATAAGTGAATAAGGTCACTTACTTATTCACATCCAGCAATACCACACCCCCTTTCTCCACTCCTACAAAATAATAAAGCCAATTTCTTTCACAGAAAGCACACATGTCACAAAGCCATTTCCTTCTGATTACGAGTCTCTAGAAATGCTCATCTTTCCACTTCTTGGATCAGCCTGATTTGGTGATAGCACAAATAACAGAATAATTCAGTTGTGGCAGGAGTACCACAAGGGGACACACTCGTCAATGGGCCCATCTGTCTGCTGTCATTCTTCATCCCCTCAAATGCTTAAGAGACTAGCCTGCTACCCAAAGTGTTATAAGCAAAAGGAGTCGCACTCACCCCCATTCCAAACTGGGAGAAGGAGGGTCCCGAACAGTAAGTGCTTTAGTAGAAAGCACAGTCAGCAGAAGCCCAAGTGATAAATCTAGAACTTTAAGCTTTCGGGGTGACTGAGGCCTCTCCTCTTTCTTATGCTCTAGAATTCCTCACAGAAAAGCAATAAGAGATTATGATGTCCTGCTCTTGTTTCACAGATGTTCAGTGAGTAGCTGATCTATAGACAACAATGGGCTGGATACCATAGGACATATAAAACACTTTAAAAATTCATGATTTCTGCCCTCAATGACTTCAAGTCTAGTTAAGAAAAGCTACATGCCCATAAAAAGTTAAGTTACAAAATTGAAACAAGTCCTAGCTAATCACAGAGCCCCACAAGTTCTGTTTAGAATTTAGAATAATTTAGCATTGAGGAGTATAATAAATGTTAGCTATCACACGCTGACTACTATTGACACGTTAAGCACCACCTCTCTGAAACCCATCCCTGAGGTGGCACCCCCCTCACCCCATTGCTTGTGTTTGTTATGTGTTAATCTGGTCTCTGGGGACAGCCCCTACTCCCACATGCTACGTAGACGCCTGGGCGTGGCAGAATGGCCGGCAGCATCAGGTGAAGATTCTGCTCACGGATCCCTACTGGGTTCTTTGATTTACTTCCTGGTTTCCCTTCCCAGACAGCTTACCACACTTCACTGCAGTCATGTAGTGTGGTGCCTGCTAAGACATAAGGTCTCAGAGAGCAGGAATTGGGTCTATATGGTGACAGTTACTGAAAGAATGAGTGGTGGTCACAACTTTACTCAAACAACCATTAAAAGTAACTAGAAAATCTGAGTTTGTAGAACAGTGCCAAGATAACAGCGTCATAGATAGATAGATAGATAGATAGATAGATAGATAGATAGATAGATAGATGATAGAACAAATAGATTTTCTATTTCTTATTTTAAGAAGAAGATAGGGGGCACCT
Organism: Spilogale gracilis; assembly: GCA_004023965.1. NCBI lineage: Eukaryota > Metazoa > Chordata > Mammalia > Carnivora > Mephitidae > Spilogale > Spilogale gracilis. The sequence goes on along the minus strand of PITA01003119.1, from coordinate 120,483 downwards.
GGGTGGCTCAGTTGGTTAAGCGACTGCCTTCGGCTTGGAACATGATCCCGGGAACCCGGGATCGAGCCCCGCATCGGGCTCCCTGCTCGGCGGGAGGCCTGCTTCTCCCTCTCTCGCTCCCGCTGCTTGTGTTCCCTCTCTCGCTGTGTTTCTCTCTGTCAAATAAATAAAATCTTAAAAAAAAAAAAAAGGAAGAAGATAGGAAAAAAACCTAACCTACCTCAGTTTTACAGGTAATATTATTGTTCAGACATATTTCGCACCTGTCTACCCGAGGCTGTCTTTGCTTTACCTGCCATCTGGAAAGCCATGGGCCAGAACCGCCTCCTTCAATGCTGCGGACCATCCTGGCACAGCCACAGCCCCCAGACCTGAGCCAACAGATGAGCGACTTCCACCCCTAACCCACAAGCAGCTTCTCCACTTCCCTCCAAACCTGGCGCTGTTTCTCAGCTGTGCCCAGATACACAGAAACACCCAGATGCTTCCCAACCTGAAATAGGGCTGTGGAGATGCTGGGAGAACTATCAATGTCTCGATGTCTGTGGTTCAGATAGAAGACAAAATGCCACAAAATCAGAAGAGTTTCATGGATGTGCAGCTGTTCCTTCTAGTACCTATGCTGGGCCACCAGCTCCGTTAGACCCTTGAACAGTCCGCACACTCCTTGCTCTGTTGTCACTTGCTCTTTTGCAGCCACAACGTAACTGATGTGCAGATGAGGGACTTAGTTCTGGGTCTCCTGGGGAGAAACAAATTTAAGAATTTGGTTTGGCGGGTGCAGGTAAGGAAGCTCAAAGTCAAACTGTGGTTGCTGTCGCTGCCTCCTCTCCCTTCCATCATGCCATGCTGAGCCCACAGACACAGGCGCGGCCACACGCGCATGCGCGGGCACACACACACGAAGTGCCAAGGCAGACCTCCCAGTGCCAGATCTGGATTCCAAACAGCTGGAGCAGAAAGCCACCGTTGGCAGGAGCAGACAGTAACAAGAGACGCAGTATTGGGTCCAGATTGCCACGCAGAGTTTTTGGCATGGCCACACTGCAACCCTTTTTCAGGAGAACTGGCATACTTCCAGGCCTCCCCGGCCCTTTTCCAAATGGCAAATCCCAGGCCTTCTATGGAAAAGGAAAACTACTAGGTGAAGCCATTTGCTTCTGACTCTTTTCAAGTTACCAAATTATACCTCTTAGGTCAGGTCTCAGAATGAAACGTGTTTCCCCATTAATAAGAACAATGCTATGCAAGTAACAAGGTCCATATGCGCACATGGTATGACTCGAAGAGGCCATGATCGTAATTATTCTAACGTGCTCATGTTCCAGTTGAGGAAAAGAAGTTGTGGGGAAGTTCCATGACTTGACGAGGTCCCGTGCCAGGGGGTGGCAGAGCTCTTGCCCTGACTTCTAGGTCGCCTTCTTTATTCTCTGCCCTTGTGGCTTGTTTCACATTCATCATCAGCTCCCTGAAACATCAACCTAATATCCGAATTACGATTTTGCCACGTCGTGTTCCCAGCTAAAGCCACTTACCGTCATCCCACAAACGCAGGTGCATATTCCAACCCAGCGGCCAGATGCATACAGACGGCCTGGACGGCGGGGCCTGGTGATGGTTTGAGTGACCAGCAGGCAAGCGAGCAATGATTTTTTTAGGAATACTCCTTGGTCCTTAAATATAGTAACAACGTTTTAAAAATGTGGGGAAAAGAAGTGAGCGGGGGTAAAGCAATTAAAAATGATTTCCTAGGGGCACCTGGGTGGCTCAGTTGGTTAAGTGTTGGACCCTGAATTTCAGCTCAGGTTATGGTCTCAGGGTCATGAGATCAAGCCCCACCCTCTTCCACCCATCTCCAGGTTCAGCAGGGAATCCACTTGAGATTCTCTCTCTCTCTCTCTCCTTTAGCCCCTCCTGCCCTTTCTTTCTTGCTTTCTCTCTCTCCCTTCTTCTAAAAAATTAAGAAAAAAGACTCTAATTAATGAAAAAAAAGTAAGAAAGAACACTATTAAAAATTTTTAACAACCACAAGTGATGATTATCTTTTTTTTTTGTAAGATTTTATTTATTTGACAGAGGGAAACACACTAGAGAGGGAACACAAGCAGGGGGCGTGAGAGAGGGAGAAGCAGGCCACCTGAGTGGAAAGCAGATGCTTAACAACTGAACCACCCAGGCGTCCCCTCAAGTGATAATTCTCTTTTCAAATTTTACTTTTATTCTTATTTAAATTGTATTAGTCACCCAAAACCCAGATTTAAAGTATCTTCACATAATCTTAGTGTTGGATATTTACTGTAAATATCTTGCCTATAGTATTATCATTTCTTAAATCTTCACATTTGTAAATCATAGTAAAATGACTTATCCCAATGCAAAGTACTGTACTTTGCAGTGTTACTCCTTCCATTGCCTAGCTCCAGAATGCAAAACAGTTTCCTTTTTTGTTGTATGAGTTTTACCGTTTCAGCTTGAACTTGATCTCAGGACATAAGCCAATTTTCCTAAATTTATCTTGTGCTTGTTAGCAATTTGGATTGTCTCTGACAGAGGCTAAACAGGGTCTAGAATATTAATTTAAACCCTTGTGCTAAAAACATAATAAAAATCTTGGGTTTTGAGCATAAGAAGCTGCAGCATTTCCATAACAATATGCAAAAAGGCTCTGTTCTTACTAAATGTGCCATGGTGAAGTTAATCCTGAAAATAAAGTTGTTCTTTTTTTTTAGTGTCTCGATATATGAACTAGTGATACTTGCTTCTAACATAATCCCTAGCCTACTTAAAACAAAAGATCTTGGCACACCATAATACGAGGCTAACAGTTGTCAGCTAGTAAAGGCACTCGCCAGATGTTGGAGCCCAGAGGCATCCAACAACAGTGATCATTATAGCCTTCAATCACCCCATTTAAAATTTACAACAAACTGAGCAGAAAGCCATTATTTCCACCTTTAGCATAAAGTTTTCCCCAGGCTGCGAGCGGAGCCCTGTAACGGCCAGGATACACCATCTGCTCCAAGTTTCCTTCCCTCTTTTGTGGAACTTCCATAGATAGAAACACGTCCCGGATAAAGTCCAGAAATACCGGGATGTGACTGGTTATCATGTGAGGGACAGCAAAATCCCTAAGGGTTCTTGATCGTGCCTCGAGGAAGGACTTCTGCTGTAATTAAACGAAACAATAACAAATCATAATATAAGGCATAAAATGAACAAACATTATGAATTAATCATACTTAGACAATTACAAACCATATGGCTTGTTAAACCCAATCTGCTACCTGCAGTGACATCGGCTGCAAGCTGTATGTTCGATGCTGTAGCCCTTTCTCCCCCAGGATGTAATTACTTCATTTTGTGCAGGAGAAAATGAGTAAAAGCCAATGTGGTCCCCATTCGGGAGCCTCTCAAGTCTCTCTTGCTGTGTCAAATGCACGCCTGCCACGAACAGCTCAGAAGACTTCTGAATCCCTTTCCTTAGAGACTCTTACCTTGAGGAACACTTACCCTTCTCTCTCCTCCCACCTATCTTGTCTTTTCCCCTGTTCTCCAAGTCCAGGCATCTGCAGCAGGAAGTGAGACGGGACATTCCCCTGCACCTTAACCAGGAAGGAAGAGATGTATTGCTCTGGGGTAATTTGCCACCTGTCAAATGATACCGGTTCCTGGAGCATGCTTTGCTTTTGCTCTAGTAAAAGCAGTGATGGGACTTCAAAGACCCCATGACTTTCCAGCTTAACATGGTCACTGTTGATCTGGAGCAAATTTCCTAACTGACCTGAAAGTCAGTCCCTACCGTGGGAACAGCCGTGACATCTGCCCGGGCGCTAGTCAGAGTCTGCTAACTGGGGAGGGAAGCTCCATCTTGGAAATACCACGGGGCATTTGACCATGTGGGAGACATTTCAAAAAAAACAGAAGCCATTAAGGAGTTGCTAATAATGTCACTCTGGAAGGACACACATTGTCTATGCCCTGCAGTAAAAATGACAGTAGGGAAATTAGGGGCTGACCTGGGCACATGCCTGGTCTCTGCGGTTGGTGTATGGCAAAATCACCCCGGCATCCACCAGCAGGCAAAGCCGGCAGAGTGCCACAGATCTCACTGACACATGTTCCAAGCCATTCCTGCAAAGCAGACACAGGCACGGCTAATGTGTGACTATGGGCGGGAAGAGTCGACGGCACACTCTTTACCCAAGAAGCCAAACTTGTCCACAACGTCGCCGGGGCCCCCTGTGTTGAGCAGCCAGTCCTAGCGTCTGAGCACCCCCGTAAGACCTACTATCACATTAGAAGAGGCTGAGTGAACTGTGAGCCTCTGACTCAAAAGGGACCGACAGGCTCATGGATCTCAATTAAGCAATTTTTACAGGATCATAGAAAAAGAGAGGCAAGAGGCCTATGTCACTATTTATCTTCCTATACCCGGGTACTTGGAATAGTCCAATAACACCTCCGACAGAAAAAAATCCCCAGGTTAGCTCTGCACAACTCTGATTACAGCAACTGTCTTGTATTCTATGTCATTGTTTACACCTGTCAGGGCGCCCAGAGGCATCCCCGGCCAAATCAAGCCCAGTGTCCCTGAGGTTGGTGCTGGAGGGACCATCCCTCTTGGAAGGGAGCCAGAGCCCCTAGCCCTCATTTTTGTGTCTTGAAGACCACCTGCCCCTAAGAGATCTCTTGGCATTCTTGCTTGACCTGCAGCCGGCCCTCCCTTTCAGGAATGTTCCAAGGCACAGCTAAGACCACTTGAGAATATTCCAACATAGTGAAGAACTTCTGGAGAACAAAAAGAAAAGCCAGAGAGATCTGGCATCCGAGAGCCTGAGTTTGCATCTTGGCTGTTGCTTGGTGCGCCTTGAGCAGCCGACTTAACCTCGCCGGTCTTCACATAGGAAATGGAAACAATAGTACACCTACCTCAGAGGACTTCTGTGAGCATTAAGTGAAAAAACACCAATCAGGTGCTTAGCATACAGCCTGACACATGGGGCTCGACCCCCACAAGAGTCGGCTTTATTTTTGCGGTTTTGTTTCTTTTCTGCCTCATAAGGTACAGCTGTCATCAGCTCTTGCTTGGGTTATCATAGCGGCTCCTAATTGATCGCTTTCTACTTTCTCCGTCCACCACCTGAAGCCTGTGCTCCACCAGCCACCATAGTGATCGGACCTGTTTCCTATCGCTGCTGGGTCAAATTACCGCATAGTCCGAGGCTTATAACAATACAACTGATGACCCTACAGTTCTAGAGTTTGCATGCTGCAAATGGATCTCACTGGTCCAAAGTCAAGGGGTCAGCAGGGCTGTCAGCCTCTCCACCTTCTGGAGGCTCTAAGGAAGAATGCATCTCACTGGCTTTTCTAGCTTCTAGAGCCCCCCGCACCCTATCCCCATCCCCTGGCTCCCTCTTCAGAGTCAGCACACTGCGGCCAAGTCCTTCTCACACCATCTCCCTCCCTTATTCTCCCTTGTCTATACAGTGGGCCCATCCAGATAATCCAGGATAATCTCCCCAACTCAAGGTCACCTGATTGCCAACTTACTCCCATCAGAATCTTTATTCCCTTTTGCCATGTAGAATATCATGGCCACAGTTCCTGCAGACCAGGTCCCTGGACAGCTTTGGGAGCTATTATTCTACTTCACAGTGATCCTGTTGAAGCATAAGTCAGATCACACCTCTCTCTGCCCAGTGTTTTCCTCCCAGAGTCTAAACCAGAGTCCCACAAGGCAAACCAGACCATGCGCTCCTCGGTGCCTGGCTCTCTTACAGTTCTCCTTCCCTCTTCTCTAGCCATAGAGGCTTCTTGCTCTTTTACTGATTAACTCAACATTCTGGGAAGCAGCCACTTCTGGGTCTTTGCATTTGAAAAAGCACATCACCAAAACCGGATATCCAATGGGTAAACAAGCACATGAAAATATGCACGGTCTTATCAGTGATCAGACAAATACAAAATAAACCACAATACAGATACCATGACACACAACTGAGAATGGCAGAAGGAAAGTGACAGAAAACAGCAAATGTTGACAAGGGTGTGGAGCAATGGGAAACCTCACACAAGAACTGCTGACAGTGTAATTTGGTGACATCACTTTGGAAAACTGTTTAGAAGCTTCTTTTTTTTTTTTTTTAAAGATTTTTATTTATTTATTTGACAGAGAGAAACACAGCTAGAGAGGGAACACAAGCAGGGGGAGTGAGAGAGGGAGAAGCAGCCTTCCTGCCGAGCAGGGAGCCCAATGTGGGGCTCCATCCCGGGTCTCCGGGATCATGACCTGAGCCGAAGGCAGTCGCTTAACTAACTGAGCCACCCAGGTGCCCCCATTTAGAAGCTTCTACGAAAGCTTCTCCTTCAACAAAAGCTGATGCTTAGGCTTATCCTCTGACTCAGGAAATACTACACTATATTTTAATTGCTGATTAATCTGCATTTCCCCCTGACCATGAGGTCTGAAAGGCAGGCATTATATCTGGTACACAGTTGAGTCCTCTTTGGAGTTTGCCCAAGCACCTTGTGTGGCTCCCAGGCAAAGACGCATTGCTAAAGAGGTGAGCAAGCAAGTGAGTGAACCTCACAATTGAAAACCAACAGTGGAGTGCTATCAATGCCTCCCAGGATCTGGTCCTTTCTTTAGATGCTTGAACCTCCCCCTGCCCAGCTACTTCTGCAAGTTTCCAGATGATGTCTCCCTGGCACTCAAGAACATGTTCTCCCTATGACTGTATGGTGGCTGTCTTTCCTTTCCCCTGTTCTGCTCAGCTCTTCTCAGAGCCAGGGCTCTGCTCTTTGCAAAGCTGTTGGTCAGCATGGGGCTCACCCTGCTCCCAGGGCTAACCAAGGGGTGCATTCTTGCCAGGACCCATCACTGCCCCCCAGCAGCACTGCTGTCCCCAGCAATACCCTGCTGGTTCCCAGGCACCAAACCAGCACCACGTTCTCTGCAGTTCCCAAGGCACTAAAGTCCCTCCTTGCTCCTGCAAGAGTAGGGGGATGCCCCTTCCTTTTGTGCTATTCTTTGTTACCTGTCCCCCAAAAAAGATAACTCCTGAGACATTTACCTGTGACATCTCCTTAAGGTTCAGGCATGAGTTAGTGTGTGGGCCACCTGCCCCATCTCCTCCCCTCTGGCCCTCCTGTTTCACACGATTGCAGTGAGAATCCTGGTTACTTTAGCTAATCTTTATAGTGTGCCAGACATCACCACAACTCTTCTAAGGGCTTTACACACTTCTAATCAGTTCATCATCAGCACAACCCTCTGAGTTAGGTACTGTTATTACCTCCTTTTGACAGATGAGGGACTGAGGCATGGAAAAATTTAAAATTTGTTCAATGCCACATAGCCAAAAAGTGCCAGAACCAGAATTTAAGCCCAAGCAAACTTTTGTGCCTATCGACTCTCGGCAGCCCACCTCTGTCAGTCAGTAATAAGGAGAAAAGCCAACATTGATTTAGTGTGTACTGAATAGTGGACATTATTCTAAGTACCCTGTCTACTGTCCTATTTGAACCCCACAATAATTAAGAACTGTTAGAATCTTTTCTATAAAGAATTTTTCTAAAAAAGAAATCTCTATGTCAGATTCTTTATAGAAAAGATTCTAACAGTTCTTAATTATTGTGGGGTTCAAATAGGAAGTTCAATAATCTTCTGGCATCACACGGTCCTTAAGTGTAGAGTTAGATTTCAAGTACAAACACTGGGACCCCAGAGCCCACAGGTGTAAGCTCTGTGTTACAAGGCCTTTACTTTAATGAACGAGCAGCAATGTCAAAGGGCCCAGGTGAGGTGGCGCCTCAGGAATGCCTGAGCATTTCTGATTCCCATTCATGGACGTGGCTTAGACCCTAGGCCAACTGTACCAGAAAAGATATTCTATTAATACAACAAAATACTATTTGTCTCCAGATTGCTATGATGATTATGATCTTTAAGTGTTCTTCAAAGTCCTAAGATCACCAAGACATCTTTCTCTCCTGCCTTTAAAAAAGCATTAAGGGACACCAGGGTGGCTCAGTCCACCTTCAGTTTGGTTCGTGACCCCAGGCGTCCTGGGATCGAGCCCCATGTTGGGTTCCCTGCTCAATGGGGAGCCTGCTTCTCCCTCTGTTGCTCCCCCTGGTTGGCCTTGCTCTCTCTCTCTCTCTCTCTCTCTCTGTTGAATAAATAAATAAATAAATAATCTTTAAGAAAAATTAATATTGTATCTGAAAGTATAGAGTGACTATCAAAGAGAAGGATACCATTTGCCTCCCTCTTGCTGTTGTGCCCTTTTTCCACAGAACATAACTTCACCCTGCTCCAAGGAGAAAGGAATACCTTTCCAAAGGAATAATGCCCCTTATTTACAATACCCAATGGAGAGAGAGATTTACTTCCTGTTTGTATGCCCACACTCAGGAAGTGGTCACAACATGCTTTTACTCTCCAAGCTTCTTAGAACATGATATGAAAGGCAGGGGATGGCTGGTCACGTAATAATTTAAGCCATCATGTCCAATGCAAATAATACTCCTTACAACTGGATATGTTTGAAGTGTGCTACAATCCTACTATAATCTACTAGGAGAGCTCTTCAATAAATTTGACAAAAGGCAGGATTTCACAAGGGGTCATACCTATCACCTGCTAAGCAGACAATGGTCAACAAAATGCGTGGAGACAGATAAACTCCTCAGGAAAACATCCCAGAATGGGGGGGGGGGGGACAAAATCAAATAAACAAACAAAAAAACTCAAAACAAAAATCTTTGTCTTAGGAAAATTTCCTATGGAATCTCAACTCTTAGAGTTACAGAAACTATCAAATCCCTTCTATATAATAAAAAACAGTGAACACTTACAAAAGGAAATGCCGAACTCACAATGCTCTGTAGATGCTAGTAGAAGTGTAAGTAACAGGACAAGACTATTTTTTTTTTTATCTCACATTGACAACACAATTAATGGCTAAAGAAATGTTCTCATTTAAAATCTACTTCACAGGAAAATATTTGAAATAGTGGAATGGCACACAAGCTGTTACTTAGAGAACATTCTTTAGACTGGACCAGTTGGGGCCCAGAGAAGTTTCCAGGAATTTTCATTCCCAAGCCCCCACCATTTCACTTAGCTGTTTCATCTCTCCTCCCTATACAGGTATTGTATACTCTACAAATAGCACAAATTGATTTTCTAAATGTTGTGATTGAAAAGTGAAGAGGAAAAATGTCTAGCTTAAGAGTAAAAGAATAGCATTTTCCCATCAAAACTTTTCAGAATGAACAGTCCATTCTACACAATACCTACAATGGCCTTCTTACCCATTATTACATAGAGATGTAGTCTTTAAGGCAAGTCCATTCTTTGTGTATAGAATTCTGGCCCAGGGATTGAGGATTTTGCCATTCTTTTAATGATATCACAAGTACTATTGCTAAAGCAATTTCAGTGGTCAATGTTTAAAACAATAGACCATTACTCTGCAAATTACAATTAAAGGAAAGACTTAAGCCTTTATTTTGATTTTTCTGATATGAACTATATTTCAGAGTAACCAGCTAGTGCTAGTTGCTAAAGGAAGCCTTTTTTCTTTTTAAGAATTCCAGTTAATATGTAACAAAAGGAAGATAGAACTATAAAATTACCATTCTGTAAACCTTAATGTAGTAATTGGTTCAGGTAACAAGTATCATTGGATGCTAAGAGTGAAAGACAGATGGACACTAGATATTTTTAGCAAATTATTTCTTGTTATAAGAGGAAAATAGCAGTGCTTAATGGAAGGATCTGGCTGTCACCAGTTAAACTCAATGATCAATCTTGTATTCACTAAACTTGAAATACCCAGATATGTTTCATCTTCTAATCTGATGCAATATAAAGCAAAACCCAAAATATCTAACCTAAATATTTTAAAGCTTTTAGAATTAAAATAAATATAAAGGACAAAGGAACAAACCCAGTGTCTTAATGAGAAAAGCATGAGATAATCCAAAATGTAAAACATTCTTCAGGACAACCGATATCTTTAAGTCAATGGTGTGAATTTAAAAAGGGGATAGGGTGGGGGTGGTGGGCCTGGGTGGCTCAGTTAGTTAAACATCTGCCTTGGGCTCAGGTCATGATCCCGGAGTTCCAGATTGAGCCCTGCATCCAGCTCCCTGCTCAGCAAGAAGCCTGCTTCCCCCTCTCTCATTCCCCCTGCTTGTGCTCCCTCTCTAGCTGTGTTTCCCTCTGTCAAATAAATAAATAAAATCTTTAAAAAAGGGAGGGGACAGGGAAAATTGCCCTAGATTTAAAAAGACTTAAAAGATCTACAACTAGGGTGCCTGGGAAGCTCAGTTGGTTAAGCATCTGCCTTTGGCTTAGGTCACAATTCCAGGGTCCTGGATCCAGCCCCATTTCAGGCTCCCCGCTCAATGGAGAGCCTGCTTCTCCCTCTCCCTCTGCCTGTGCTTTTCCCTCTTTCTCAAATAAATAAATAAAATATTAAAAAAGAAAAAAAGACATGCAACCAATACAACATGTGGGCCCTTTTTTGGATCCCTATTTGAACAAATAACTAAAAAATTTTGAGGACAATTGGGGGAAATTGGATATGAACAAGATATTAAATGCTATGAAGGAATTATTGCTGGAGTGCTGGAAAGGCATAGTGATTATTTAAGAAAATGCCATATTTGTATAGACTTGCATAGTGAAGAATTTATTTCAGAATATTTCAGCAACAAGAAAGCCTGGCAAATCAATTATGATAAATTACGAATAAGTGTTGGATATGTAAGTACTCATTATCCACTCTCCTTTTCTGTATGCTTGAACTTTTTATAATAGAAAGTTTTAAAAATTAGACTTTTACTTTTATTTCTTGAGGTTGAAGGAATTAATAATGCTGGAATAAAATCTTGAGACCCTGCTTTACTATTAACCCTGAATTCTGATACCCTGCTTACTATTGACTCCAAAATTCCACTCGCAAAAGTTCTTTTCTGCCTTTGAAATTTGTTAATGATATGAACATTACTAAGATGGAGTCATGAAATTTCAGATATTCCTGAGGTATGTATGTTTTTTTGGACTCAGAGTTTTTAAAAAGAATAATTTTCCTCTCTAGCTAATCAGTTGATCATCAATAAAATAAAAAATGCACTCAGAATAATATAAAATAAGCCATCAGAAAAATCTAATATTAGATTCGATTCTTATACACACAAGAAGTATGAGCTTTAATGTTCTCTGAAAGTTTAAGGCTTCCCAGATATCAAGAAATAATGGTTATAAATATGCCTACTGTAGCTCTCAACACTATAGTCACTCTTAAAAAGTTCAAACCAGAGGGGTGCCTGGGTGGCTCGGTCATTGAGCATCTGCCTTCAGCTCAGGTCATGATCCGGGAGTCCCGGGATTGAGCCCCACATCAGGCTGCCTGCCTGGCCGGAAGCCTGCTTCTCCCTCTCTCACTCCCCCTGCTGTGTTCCCTCTCTCACTGTGTTTCTCTCTGTCAAATAAGTTAATAAAATCTTTCAAAAAAAAAAAAAAGAAACCTTGTACTTCTAAAAAAAAATTTTTAAACTAGAGATAAGAATGATTTGTCAGCTAGTTGACAGTTAAATTTTTTTTTCCTATTTTTGAAAATATAGTATGGAGAAAGTGGCAAAAGTTTGATTTTATGAAATACGTTTTTATAATTAAATTTATAATTATAATTAAACTTATAAAAATGATAACTGACTTCATCATGTGCTCAAGTATTAAATACACATGTCAAATTAAATCTAACTGCAGTAGTCCTTCTAGACCTCCCTGGACCCAGGCAATGTTGAGCCAAGTCTTGGTCTTGAAGCTAGAAAACACAGGAGCTAGACCCCACAAATGCACAAGCAATGTGATTGACAACTACCTCCCTTTGCCTTAGGTTGTCTCTGAAATACCAGTAAAAACATCTATTTTTACCTATGCTTTAGCTCCTCTCTAAAATACCAGTAAAAATGACTAACACACACACACAGTCCAGAGATACAGTGGGGAGAGGAGATGATAGATCCTTTCTACTGTTCAGAAGAAATTCCATATGTAAATTGAAAGAAAAACAAGACTAAAAACCGATATGAGGAATTAGGCACTCCACAAGCACTTCTGTAATCAATCCATGTGATTCATGGTCCATAGTAAATTAAATTTAATTAGCCTGCTTTGCTATAGACCTGCCACAAATTACTACTGACGCTGGCTGTACAGATTCATCACCGGCCACAACAAAGTAGTTACTGGAGATGTGAAACAGAGCAGAGCTGGCTCTCATGACCTTCTGGACAGATTTCCTTTTTAATTTTAGACTATAGCTTGGTGAAAATATTCAAAACTGACAAGTTCCTCTATCTGATCGAGATTCTTCTGGCACAAGTAATCGAGACCCACTCAAATAAGGTAAGTCACAAAGGTCAATGAGGAGAGGATTACAATCTGAAACAAGCTAGAGGGAAACTCGGGGGGAGAAAATGGAGCAGGGCCTCAACACAGACCAGCTCCAGGAATCAGAAAGCTATCCAGAGCCAAGGCCTACCTTCCTTCTGGAATGGAAGCTTCTAGGGAGGTAGATTGCTGTCTTGCCACCACAGTATCTTCAGGGTCTAAACAGTACCTGACAGCGAGTAGGCACTCAAATCATTGTTGGATAATTAAGTATATTTTCTTGCTCTCTCTCTCTCTTTTCCAAACCCCAACACTGAATAGCTTCTCATCCCTGCCTCTTCTATACATCTGTTACAATTAATTCTCTTTTTCTCCCCAGATTGCCTTTCAATGCTCTGCTATACACAGAGCCAAGCATGGCCACATTCACAGTCCCTGAATTTATGTATCTTTAATTAAATCAATTGCAGAAACAGAGTAGGTATCTCAGGACCAATTCCAAAATTCCTAGGGGAAAAAAAAGTCTGAATGATTCAGTTTAGGCCAGGTGGTGTCCATTTGTGTTTGAATTGACTATGCCAAGGGAATGGTCAAGATCAATATAATACAAATATGTTCTTTGATCCATCTTCATGGATGGGTGAGCGCAATTCTTAGAGAGTTCATGGCCTGAAAGAGCATCCCAAATTGTATTCACTGAAATCTACTTTACGCATGTCCAAATGATCAAGGCTAAATATTCCCAATTGGACTGTACATCAAATTAGCGGATATTAGAGATTGCGAGATGCTGTGGTGTCCAGCCAGGGCTAGAACCACATCAGTGAGTGTGCTGCATCCCATTCCTACATGGCACACTTCCATCTATGCTGTTATAGGATGGGGACTTTAGCTTATTTGTTCATTGCTTATCCCCACTGCCTAGAACAGTGCTTGGTACATAGTAGGCACTCAATAGGCATCTGTTCAAATGAATGTGGAACATTGTCTTAGTCCATTCAGGCTGCTATAATGAAAATACCATTGGCTGCATGCGTTACACTACAAACATTTATTTCTCATAGCTCTGGGGGCTGGGAAGTCCAACATCAAGGTGCTAGCAGATTTGATGTCTGCTGGGAGCCCACTTCTTGGTTTGCCGATGACCACCTTCTCCTTGGATCTGTTCATGTTTTCTTTCTCTGTCTTCCTCCTTCTGTCTCTGGTCTCTCTCTCTTTCTCCCCTCTCCTGCCTCTTCCTTTTCACTTTGTTCTCCTTTTCTCTTCTTCAGCCTTTGAAAATATTCAGATCTTCCCATCCCAAATGCACCCTAGATTAAGAAGGCTCCCATACCTCTAGGGGCACCTGGGTGGCTCAGTTGGTTAAGCAACTGCCTTTGGCTCAGGTCATGATCCTGGAGACCTGGGATCGAGTCCCACATCAGGCTCCCTGCTCTGCGGGAAGCCTGCTTCTCCCTCTCTCACTCCCCCTGCTTGTATTCCCTCTCTGACTGTGTTTCTCTCTGTCAAATAAATAAAATCTTTAAAAAAAAAAAAAGAAGGCTCCCATACCTCTATACTGCTTAACTGGACATGGATTCTTTTTGTAATTCAAAAAAGTTTTCCCCTAAAAAAGGTGCACACAAAAATATTTACCCCATGGGGTCTATTCTGCAAGAAGTCTTACCTGACTCATGCTGGCCCACTAAGTTTCTCACTTAGCTGCATTTGTCACACGATGGAAAATCATCTGCACAATGTCTGTCTCCCTCCAGTATGTCAGCTCATAGTGGACAGGAACCATGGCTCTGAACTTCTTTGATTCTCTGGGTCCTAGCAGTGTCCAGTGGTAGGAGAATTTCACAAAGAGTTTGCTGGATCCATTGTCACTGTCAAGGGAAGGAGTGCCATCTTCTACTATTGGGCAGTCTTGGTACTGTACTGTAGTACAGTAGCTTGGTATATAGCAAAATGGAAACTGTACAATAAGTGAGGGAATGACTCCACGTGTAGGCCTTGTAATTTGTCAGGTCATTCATTAGTCACTTACTCCTGCCAAGCATTTGCTAATATTTCTTATGGTTGCAATGTGTAAGACAGTAATCTAAGCAAAAGAAATTATCATGGATCTCTCTTGTGGTCACTCATTTTAAGGCCTTGACATGGAATACGGAGTGAAAATCTCTGCAGTTCTGGACCTCTACAGAGCACTTTGACCACAAGGCCTCTCTCCTCCCTAAAAGATTGCGTGTTGAAGATAGATTTCTGAAAAGAATCTCTTTTCTTTCATTGCCTTCATTTCTCCAGCTTGTTTTGTAGAGAGGCCTGAATGAGGATTCTAACTGCCCATCCACTGGAACACTTCCACAGAAAAGGGGGGAATTCTTCCCACCACAGGCACTCCCATCTGTAAATGTGGACTGAAGGACAGAGAGAATGAGCAGAATGTCCACTGACACCCAGGGTTCCTAACTGGAATCGAACTCTCCCCTAAAATGAAAACAACATAGAATGGTGATGATTTCTGATTGATGTGTAATGTATGCCATCTATGACTTGGAAGGCAAACAAAGAATTCCTTGGAAGAGGTCTGCCCTTGAAAAGGGTTAGAGCAGAGTGGACCCCACTGCTTGCCCTTAAAAAATCTGTAGCACAAGAATTTTAAAAAAGCAGGCAGGATGACAAACCTAGTTCTTCTTTCTTGCCTGTTTGTATGTCCAGGACTGGGATGGAGCAGGGTTTTATATGCACTTGGGAATCTAGGAATATCTGATCCATGTGGGTGCCCATGGTCTATAAGTTTGGGAGTTAAAGGGAGAAACAATGAATTGGCATCATTTTGAGAAGGTTCAAGTCAATGAAACATTCGTGGGTCTAAGGATTCTTGACTACTTGGAGGGCATGAGTAATATCAGATTATTCTTTCTTGAGCATCACACACGTGCATTCATCAATTTACTATGCATTTAGATCATACACCAGCCTCTCCTTCCATAGGACTAAGGATAGCTCTGCACAATGGTATCCTTTTCCCTCTTTCGATTGGTGCCCAGCCCCACAGCTTCCTTGCCTCATGGAAGCCGCAGCCTGGGGCTTTCGAGGGGAGCCAGCTGAATTGGCAAAGGCCCATCCTGTCACTGTGCGCATGTACCGCAGCCATTTGCATTTTTCTAATTTTGGATTCCTGCTTCAATAGGCACATTGGACATATCTTGGCAGTGCACCCCCATATTCATGCATGAAGGTGCCTAGTCCCAGGTTGACTAATCCACTCGTCTAAATTACACGTGTTGGGTGACCACGGGATTTCCTGACCGTGTTCAGTTTGGTGCAGCTATCTGAGTCTTTCAACATCTCAAGTTACATGAAGCATATGTTAGAATAAATCGACCGCCTTCTGTTGCTAGGGTTTGGCTCTGCTTCCAGAGAACTTCTGAGTGGGAAAATGGAATATGCACTCAGTATGCAAGATCTTTTCTCTCAGCTGGACTTGAAGCAGAGAAGACGAGGAAGTTGAACCTGACCATGGCAGACTGTGGCCTGGCATGCAGGAATCCGAAGGAGAATGGAAGTGAATGGGAAGGAGGCATACTAATAGAAGATTCTCATGGGATTGGGTTGGGATTTCAAGGGCTTCCACCCAAAAGCATAGTCTGCCATGTGTTCTCTGTTTCCTTTACTAAGGAGGGACATGGGCCATGACAATAGAAACTCAAACTTGAAGTGCAAATATCTGTGTACTTCGCAGATGACTCTACATTGCCCATTTCATGAAGGCTGAGTCAGGCAGCACCCTGATCTCTTTCCACCACAGACACCTGCACTCCCTGGTTCACATATGAACTGAGACTGGAGAGTTCAACAAATACAGCAAAGCCTCAGATGGGCAGCAGGGCTGGGACCTGCCCCAAGGGCAAAGACTGGAGGAACCACAATGAGAAGAACAACAGAGCCCCTGGGACAAATTCAGCATAAGCAGAGAAGATGTCTGCATGTAAGTAAGCTTCAAGCAGGGGCCTGAGACTGAGGAGGTCTGGTCGTTCTGGCTCCCAGTAGAGGTTCTCCAAAGCAGTCGGGTTTATTCAGGAACCTGGTGGAATATATTTTCCCTGGAGAAAAAGTGCTCTAAGTCAATTGCTTTTTCAATTCCAGGCTGTGCAGATTCTTGGCCTCTAACGTGGTCTTCCTTTGGGGTTCAGTTAATCTAAACCAGAACTTCCAATAAGGAACTTTCACCTTCTCCTTGCAGTCTTAAAGTAACAGGAGCAACAGTGACCATGACCAGCTCAAAGCACTGGGATCTGGGGTCAGGACAATGAGTAACAACTAGTGCTGATTTTCATAGACACTCAACACCCTGGGAATGCCTGGGAGCACTCACACACAAGCAGATTTTTAAAACACTAGACTCTGAATCCCAGCAGGCTGATTACATCAATGGGACTGAACTAAAGTGTCCTCACCCATGGGTAAGAATGGAGACATTTGGTTATACTGGAAAGAAATCATTAAGTATACTCGTTAAGTGCTCTAAATGCTATGAAGA
Organism: Spilogale gracilis; assembly: GCA_004023965.1. Taxonomy (NCBI): domain Eukaryota; kingdom Metazoa; phylum Chordata; class Mammalia; order Carnivora; family Mephitidae; genus Spilogale; species Spilogale gracilis. The sequence goes on along the minus strand of PITA01003119.1, from coordinate 103,546 downwards.
CTCAAATACTTTCCTACCCGAGACTGGGAGGTAACCCTAGATACACGAAGGAAGATATGGGGAGAGGGGAATGGTCAGGAAAGGGAAGGCCTTTTTAAAGAACTCACTCATATGTGAAAAAAATTAAAGCTGTCTTGAACTCACAGTCAAGTCCAGAGAGCTTAGTCCACCAAGAAGAAAAATCCGGAAGGATCCAGAGTCCAAAGGACAGCACAAACATGGCTTTACAGCTCCTTGTCTTCTGGTCCAGTGCCAAGCCCTCCTCCCACAGGGGCCAGGAGTCCCCTCAGCCTTTCCCCCTTCTTTTCCTGCCTCAAGCACAACAGAGGCATGTGGATCAAATAGGAGTAGGGAATGGAGGTCTCCTGAAAGCGGAGATCCCAGCCTGCTCCTGCCACCCAGTTCCCTAGCAGCTGGCAGCAGATTAGACACTCTCTGGGAGGAGATGGAAGAACTTCTCTGGGAATGAGAACCCAAGATGAAGTCCTGCTGAGGGAAGGCTGTGTGGTGTCCATGTGTAGGAATCACGGCTCTCAGTCCCACTTCTGGCCATAACACCTTATCCATGCCAGTCCATACAAACTGCCTGTGTCCAGTGAAGTTTTCATACCATCTGAAGTATGTTATTTTGACTAATTTGCGTGTATGCTAAACCTATAACCAGAAATATGAGTGGTATAGAGTACATGTGCCCCAATCCCATCTAAGGACATCATATAGGATTCACTCTGTGTAAACTGCCAATCTTTAGTGGCTGGATAATGTCACTGGCTGGGCACATGCTGTCCCTCCATTCTCCTAACCCTGAAAGGCCTAGACTGGCCAGAAACTCTGGTTCATATTTTTGTGGAACCTCTTACACCACATCCCAGCCACAGTGACAGTTGAGGTTGCTTCCTGGGAAAAAGAAAGAACCCCCAATTACAAAGGGACTAATAAGCTATTCAAGATGCCACAAAAAAGTGAAGGTACTGTGGCTTTCTAGCCCAACCCCAAAGAAATATGTCTGCAGTATTGTTGTGTACTAATAAAGAAGTTCTAGTTTACAAAGATTAGATAATACTGTACAATCTTTCTGAAAGGCTCTCTTTGATTGATTTCCACTTTATTGTATAAGGGCCAATGGAGTAAATAAATGCCTTAGACCTCCACTGCCCACACAAAGGTCCAGCCAAATGATCTGAGCTGGAACTTCTCCATCGACAAGCCCTTCCAGCCGAGTCACCCTACAGAGGTATTTCCCAAACCATGCATGCAGTGGGGCACCCTGGGGCACCATGGTGAACTTACAAGAGCACTGTGGGAAATTTTGACTTTTCAAGTGAAACAGCGATTTTTATTGCTCATCATGCAGACTACCACTATTCAGTTCTTTGGACCAAACTATTTAATAAACAGAACTTTTTTTCTTTGGGTCTAGTGTATCACAAATAAATAACAGTCTTCAGGGGAACCATGGACAAGAAAGCTTGGAAACTCATACCCTACATGAAGTTCCCAGTTGGCGTGCCCATCTCACTCATCAGAGCTACCAATAATCTTTTTCTCCTTGTTATTAAATATGAGCAGATGACTGAGCATATCAGGCAAGGAAAAAAACTAACAGGAGATACAGAGAAAACACACACATACACAGAGAAGGAAAAAAAAAGTAACTTGGGCAAAACAGAGACTCTACATGGGAGGACATTTCAGTGAAGGAAGGAAGACAGGAAAGAAGGAAGGAAGAAAAGAGGAAGGAAGGGAAAAGAGAGGAAAAAAAGAATCAAGAGATTTCCAAGGGTCACAAAATGTTGTTCTTTCCCTTCCTCTATGCGAGGGACTCTTTTGTTAATATCACATACATACAACCAATCACATTTACTCAAAGTATAGATAATCTCTGACGGCTGCAAATCCTAACCATTATCAATACATCTCTCGATATTTCAGCCTTTTCCTGACACCCAAGCTCACCCTACCAGGCTTAACAGATAAATTAACTAAGACTTATGCTCTAGCAATTTCTGAGATGCGTTCAAAGGCACTGATAATGACCTTTTTATATTCTCTGATGTATTCCTGGATGTCAACTGAACCTCTAACTATCTAGGGAGGATTCCTGCAGCATATGTGCACCTCCCAATGCAAATCTTGGTCTCTGGATCTTGTTTAAGCCTTCAGTATAGGTCCACAGGTAAATGAGCAACAACAAACAATCACAGCAATTCACAACCATATGAACATAAATAATAACATTCTTAAAATCAAATATGCCTCTGTCATGTCAAACTACTGCCATAATTTTATTCTAGAATTCCATTTTTATAGATTAAACACTGTCTATCAGGCAATTGTGGGTATATTTTTGTGTTCTAACAAAAAAACTAATGTCTGTAAGAGGGTCATTTTGCTATTTAGTTTTCACATAGAATTGGACTAAATCATGGCAATTAGTGTAACGGAAATGTTTATAGCAATCTCCGACGGCAGTTCCACTAATGTAATGATTTAGCTCAAGCCCAGTAAAATATGAACATGTATCATTAGGATGAATTGGAATCAAAAGCAAAGCAACTTTTTGCTTACAGTAATTCAACATACATCATCTCATCAGCAATGCCAACTATAAAATTAAAGATATACAATTAGTCAATCAGACGGTTCCTGAATTAATTAATTAAGCAAAGAAAATCAGCAAGCAAAGACAGGACCACATCCAACAACATGCTTCCCCCTCTTGGAGCAGTCCTTTCCATTAATTTTGACTTAGTTATCCAATAAATCACAAGATAAATCTTCCCCAGATGGCATTAGTGATTAGGACACCTCCCAGATCAACCTTTGCAAAATTTCTACATTTGTAGCCATCACTTTGGTTTCTCATAAACTCACCCCCCAAGAGGTGACTTGGCTTTGTTTCTACATCTGAGAATTATTTGTTTTGTTGTCTGCCTGGCAAAGCTACACCGCTAATACTCCTCAAGGGTTCATTCAACAGCTGCCAATAGAACATGCTAAGAAATGGGGTTAAATGTATTCTTCTGTTAGGAGGAATAAGAAGGAATTCAGTAAACTCAAGGCTTAGCTTTCAAAACAAAGAATGTTACTGGAAATAAAGAAGAACATTTTATAATGATATAAGAATTGTAAAACATCAATGGTGGAATATAGGTGCTAGGTGTTATCAGTGTTTGCTGTAGCAATCTTTTAAACTTCTGTTTGTTTGGAAATTATCAAAATATGATGTTGGGAAATACGTGCAATTAAAATGCATGACAACAATAGCACAAAAGACAGAAGGTGGTAAATGAAGTTAAAGTGTCCTTACACAGCCAAGGAAGTGATAAGAGTAAAATTCGTAATAGAATCAGATAAGAAATCTATTTTGTAATTTCTGGGGAAAGCACTATCAGAGTAATAGAAGACACAAACAAACTAATGGGGTGGGGAATGGGAATAATTAAAACTTCTCAATTTCAATGCAAACAAGAAAGCAGAGAGAAAGAATGTAGAACACCTGGGTTAGTCGGAAAATGAATAGTACAATGCAAGGAATAAACCCAAATATATCAGTATTTATATTTAAAAAACACTCCAATGAAAGGACAAGGTTGATCTGGCTTGATTTTTTTAAATTGTTATGCTGCTTATAAAAAACATGTTTTAAATACAAGGACACATATGGCCATCAATTAAGAATGGAAAAGGGGACACTAGACAATAACCCAAAGGAAAGCTATGCTAATATCAAAGTAGGCATTAGTACGATGAGCATTAACAGTTGTAAAGAAAATCATCTGTGAGTGCGAAAGGATTAATTCCCTAGAAAAATGTAACAAATTAAAAATATATGTCTCTACTACGAGAGCCTCAAAATATGTAAAGCTAGAAATTGGCCATGGTAAAGAGAAATAGACAAATTGTGAGAGATCTTAGCAATCTTCTCTGAGGAGCTAAAAGAAGAAAGAATGAAAAAAGCAGTGGGGATAGAGAGGGTTCAAACAACATGATGAAATTCTCTGATTTGTCTAGACAACAGTGCAGCCAGCAACTGCAGAAAACATATATATACTTTTCAAGTCCACACGGACAATTTCCTAAAATTTACATTTGCCTGGCTCTAAACATACTGAAATAATTTTGAGAAGATTGAAATGATATACACCACGTCCTCTAACCACGATGGAATTAGCCTAGAAATAAGTTATAAAAAGATACATTTTAAAATCGCCAAATAGTTAGAATTTAATACAAATCTAAAAATACTGTAGATCAAAGGAGAAATCACAATAAAATTAGAAAATATTTTGAATCAAAATGATAAAAATATGGCACATCAAAATTTATAAGATACAATTAGCCCACTTACAGGAAGAATCATATTGCAACTTTTTATAATGTAACAATAAAGTGAATTTTGGGCAAAGATAAATGAATAGACCAAAGGAACATAATTGAGTCCAGAAACAGAGCCACATATAACACATCCCCTAATTTATAGCAAAAGTGCCCTGGTGCAGTAAGGAAGAATGGTCTTTCCAATAATGGTCATTGGAAATCCATATGGAAAAACAAATTAAAATGGACTGTAGAGCTAAAACAGGAAAGAAAAAAGGCAACGTGGGAAAAAACAGGGAGGTGCGTATAAGATGCAGGATTCCTCCCTAGATAGTTGTAGAGCTAAATGTAAAAATTAACAATTAAGTTTCATCTGGAAGACAGCATAGTAGAATACCTTCATAGTTTTGTCGTAGACATAAACAAAAAGCAAAAATGAAAAAGAAAAAGACTGAGGAATCATACTCTAAAAGAATTATTATTATAATAAAAGTGACAAAAAGATTTGCATGCTATATTGTGAAAAAGTAGTTATAAAAACATAACCTCATTATAATCCCAATTTTTCAGATTCTATTTATAGTATGTTCTATATGTGCAAATGAAAGAGTAATCACAAAAATGTTAATAGTGGTTATCTGTGCTTGGCAGGTGTGGGTAATTTTTATTTTCCTCTTTATATTTTTCTATATTTAATGTTGCTCACATTGACATACATTATTTTTATAATCGCTCAAAATAATATTTAATTCCTGCTGCGGTATGGATGTTTTTGTGTTCCCTAATTCGTATGTTGAAATCCTAATGCCCTAAGTGATGGTATTAGTAGGTGGAGCCTTTAGGGGATTAGCTTAAATCAGTAGAGTGAAGCACTCCTGAATAGGATTAGCACCTTGTAAAAGGAGGCCCCCTGGAGATCTCACCAGCCCCTCTGCTATGTGGTGACACAGAGAAAAGGTGCCAGTTATGAGCCAGGAAAAAGCGCCCTCACCAGAAGACAAGCGTGCTGGCGCCTTGATTTTGAATTTCCAGCCTCCAGAACTGTGAGAAATAAATTTCTGTGGTTATAAACTACCCAGTCTGTGTTATTTTGTTAGAGCAGACGGAATGGACTAAGACAGTCTCCTTTTAAAAAGCAATAATTTTACTGACCTAAAACTGTGTTGTTAATCTCATTTTTAAAAATTCAAGTCTTCCTTACTGCTGAATGAACATGTGAGCAGGTCGCAAGAAGCCGCTCAATATTTGGTTTAGGAAAGCGGTCTCTACAGGCAGTTTTCAATTTGTAATCTAATCAGCAAGAACCATTTTTCAATTGAAAAAATGTTTTCAAAAGAAAATCTACATTTCATCATAAAGGCAGAACAAAACACCCATATTCTCATCATCCGAAAGCAGGTCATGCAGTGGAAGGCACTGGAATCTGGCAAGCTTAGGGAAACATCACACTCTATGGTGAAGAAGTGTTCGTGGCAAGTGCGGAGCTCTGGTTGGGTTGAGGGTTCTGATCCAACCGCAGGGTACTTAGCCCCGGCGACCGTGTTTTCTGACAGGACCGGGGTACCCTAACTGTTAACAGCGGGGGAGCAAAGTTTGCAGACTGGGTGAACAAGGGTGTCTCTGAAGGATGATCTGTAAAGGAAATGCTCTCTGGCTAGAACCAGAAACAACTAGGAAGAGGAGAGAAAATTGGAGACTGCCAGAAAGTGGACTGAATCCCCCTTCCTCACTAAAGGATACAGGGTTGTTGTTTTAACGCAGTGCAAGAAATTGCTAAAAGTCAAGTTCGAGAATTAAGGAATTTGCCCAAGGTCACACAGTTGGTAAATAACTGAGCTGAGATCTGAACCCAGCCCATGCCCTCCCAGCTCAAACACCTCCCGGGAAACAGCCAAGGGTGAGCCTGCTACCCCTCGCTCCCCGCCCCCCGCCCTCACCCGAGTCCTGCCTGGCTGGCGAACAGAATACGGAAACAGACAGGCTCTACTGCGTCACTCTTCCAGCTTCCTGAATGCCAAAATCCCAGAGGAAAACATGACTTAACAGTTCCCCAACCAGGTGTTTGTAAAAAGGGGCGTGGGTGGGGAATACTAAGGCAGGGATAAGATATGTAAATGATATAATGGAAGTTATGGCTTAAGACTCTATTACCAAGGGGAGCCCTGGGTGGCTCAGTCGGTTAAGCATCTGCCTTCAGCTCGCCTTCAGCTCAGGTCATGACCTTCCGTCCTGGGATTAAGTCCCACATCCAGCTCCTTGCTCGGCAGGGAGTCTGCTTCTCCCTCTGCCTCTAACTCTCTCCGTGTTCATGCTCTCTCTCTCTCTCTCTCTAATATGAATATAATCTTTAAAAAAAAAAAAAGATTCTATTACCAAGGAACAAGATTTGCACACATGGGAGACTCATTCATTGTGTGTTTAGGTTTCCTGCAGTTTATGGCAGCCTTACAAAGGGGTATATAAGTTGTAATAATGCAAGGGTACATCATGGAATACCTCTCAAATGCTTGCTTAGTCTAAAAACATGCAACATGCAGTTAAGAGAAGAAAAAAGACATAATTTATCTTGTCACGGTGCCTGCTAGATGCAGTTCCTCGCTGTTTGACGCCAAACAAAGGAAGTGGCCGTGTCCAAAGCCATTGCAGGCCACTTTCCTGGGGGCACTAAAAGAAGTCCAGAGCTGACAAGAGCTGTCTGAGTTGAGGACAAATGGCCGGGACCTCTGTGCTCAGACTTGCACAGACTCTCCCCAAGTGAGGGTCATGGTATGGGAGGACCATTGGACACCTCCATCTCAGTGCAAAAAGCCACCTGCCCCCGCACAGTGCAGCGACTTCCTGGACTCTGTGTCACCACCTGGCTTGTTAACACTTTTCACCTGTCTTTGGCTTTATTTCTCCATCTTGTAGCTTTCTGAATTGATCAGGTGATAGTTATATTATCTTTTTAGTTGCTATTTGTCTTCTCTGTGTAAAATAAATAACATTTAGTTGCCTAAGAAATAAGTACATCCTTGTTGTACTTATTATGCCAATAATGTGTAATATTGACAAACATACCACGCCCTGTTTGACTACCAGCCCCATCCCACCACCACCACCACCACCAGACCCCAATTCGTTGCCCTCTCCAGAGATAAAACCCTGTAATCCATCTCATATGTATCTTTCCAAGCCTTTCTTAATACATTTAAAAGATGTATGTACACATAAATATACACCATAATTATATGGTGACGTCTTTCACACAAATAGTGCCATGCCACACATATTCTTCACCCTGCTCTATCCACTTAAAAATCTGTCTTGGTGCTCTCCCACCAGCAGTACATACCTCATTCCTGCTAACTCCTGTGTAATTACAACTGCTGCCCAGCCGGGGTACCCTACCTTGGTAAACCACACCCCCCTGCTTCCGACTTTCTACTCTCTCAAACAATGCAGTGATGAATGGTCTGGTATGTAAAACTTGGGGCAAACATCCAAGTCTTTCTCTGGGACAGATGTCTGCAGGTGGAATGGCTATAAATTATAGCAGCTCCAACAAAACATCATTCTCCAAGGCCGTATCAATTCACACCCTCAACAGTCATAAATGAGAGTGTGTATTCTCCCCAGTCTTCATCACCACTGGACAGTACTGGTTTTCTGGTCAACTCAATGGGAAAAAATGGTGTTTCACTGTTTCCATTTTCATCTCCCTGAGTATTAGGGAGGGTGGGCAGTAATTTTTAAATGTCTCTTTTCTTCATTATTTCCTATTTTCTATTCTACTACTTTGATGCTTTTGGTTTTGAGGGAGGTTTCTTTTCTTTTTTTTTTTTTTTTTTTTTAGGAGAGAGAGAGTGGGGGAGGAGCAGAATGGACCTCTCAACCATTAGAACATTTTTTAAATCGACAGTTGGAGTGTTTTTACATTGACCTTTTGCTAATGCAATTAGCAGTATGTTTTGCATGTATGACTTAATAAATCCTTGAATCATAAAAAAACAAAAAACAAAAAAACAGCAGGCTCCACACCAAGCCCAGAGCCTAGTACAATCCTGAGATCATGACCTGAGCCAAAACCGAGAGTAGGATGCTTAACTGACTGAGCCACCCAGGCACCCCAAGTTTGTTTTTTCCAATTAAATCCATAGGTCATCTGAAGTTTAACTGTATATTTTGATATGAGGAGAAGCCCTAATATTATTTATTTCTTATAAATGGGAAGTCAACAATCTGCCCATCATTTATTATTGAAGATTCCCCCTTTTCCATGGTGTTTTAAAATTCCATCTTAAATCTATATAAATCTCTATTTATCATGAATCAGCTTTGGGACTCTATTCTCTTCCCTTCATCTATTCCTAAGCCAGATATTGTTTCGAGTACTAAAGCTTAATTGTATGTTTAATGTCTGATAGAGGGACATTGGCTATTTTATACATTTGCTTTTCCAGATGGGTTTCAGAGACAGCTTGACAAATTTCTCAAGAAAATTCCCTTAGGATTTATTTAGGTTTCCTATTCTGTCATTTGACAAAATTTTATAATTCACATAAATCTTACATAGTTCTTCTTTGATTTCTCTCTAATTTTTGTTTTGGTTTTATTTCTTAGCTGAACAGATTTTTTGAATTCATATCCGATGTGATTTCACTGCATTGCCAATTAACTACTACCCTAACCACAACACAAATAAAATCATCATTTTTGCTAGGTGGTCTCCAAAGCTCACTCCATCATCATTAAATATGCTGTTCATTTTCCTGGATCTACATTTTACAATTAATTTGGTCTGTAAACAAATAATAGAATAATCGATAAGAGCATTACCACTTTTCTTTAAAGAATTTATTTATTTATTTGACAGAGAGAAACACAGCTAGGGAGGGAACACAGCAGGGGGAGTGAGAGAGGGAGAAGCAGGTTTCCTGTTCAGCAGGGAACCCGACTCAGGGCTCAATTCCGGGACTCCCGGATCATGACCTGAACAGAAGGCAGATAGCTTAACTACTGAGCCACGCAAGTGCCCCGCATTGCCACTTTCTTGACTGCAGTGAGTGAGGGGGATACCTGGTTCCTATACCAAATTTCTTCTGTGCTGCGCACCCCCTCGACCTTGTTTCAAATAAAAAAGCAAAGCTTTTGCTATTTCATACACAGGGGACTTTATATACAATTTTCTTTGAAAGCAAAGTCCCCTGATGAAAAAAAAAAATTGTTTTGAAAATCACTGTCTTGCAGTATGAAACTCTAGAGACAACAGGACATTTGTTCAAGGTTGGAAAAAATTCAAGCCTTCTTACTAAAGAAACCGCCATTTGGACCTGCAGAAACTCTTGGGATTCACTTCCTTGTTGAGGTTCATGGTCTACAACCTGCCATGTCTCCTCAGCCTGCTAACTGGGCTTCACCCACCACCACCTATTCTCTTAATTGCCCAAGTGTAACCATCTGCCTTCACTCAGCAATGAAGACCTTCGACATTCTGTGTCTTCGTCAGAGTCTGGTCTTTTCACCGGTATGCACCCAAAACTGGCTGCAACTAATGACATTGAGAAAAACTGCCTGAAGCCTCTCTAATCTGTATACTTACCAAGGACTCTCAAGTTCTATCCTTAGATGGGATTCAATAGTCAGAAGGATAAATATCTGGACCTTGTGAATTAGTCTCTGACAGAAATCACTGTTACTGAACTAAATATTGTGCTCTGGTTTTGATTTAAGGTCATTCCAAAAGTCATGAGTGAATGAATCAATGAGTACATGAGTGAATAATCAAACTGAAAGAGAATCAGTTTGCAAAGTAAGAAACTAAAGTTTTGTCACTGTAGACAGCTCTATTTAAAAGTGTACTAGAGGGACGCCTGGGTGGCTCAGTTGGTTAAGTGACTGCCTTCAGCTCAGGTCATGATCCTGGAGACCCGGGATCGAGTCCCACATCGGGCTCCCTGCTTGGCGGGAGGCCTGCTTCTCCCTCTCTCACTCCCCCTGCTTGTGTTCCCTCTCTGGCTGTGTTTCTCTCTGCCAAATAAATAATAAAAAATCTTTTTTTTAAAAAAAGTGTATTAGAGTGGTGCCTGGGTGGCTCAGTGGGTTAAGTGTCTACCTTCAGCTCAGGTCATGATCCCTGGGGTCTGGGATGGAGCCCCGCATTGAGCTCCCTGCTCAGCAGGAAGTCAGCTTCTCTCTCTCCCTGTTCCTGCTCCTGCTCTCTGTTGCTATTCTGTCTCTCTCAAATAAATAAGTAAAATCTTTTTTAAATAAATAAATAAATAAATAAATAAATAAATAAAAGCATGTATTAGAAAAGGAATAATAAGCGTAACCTCTCCTCCACCCAGTTGAATTCTGCACAACCAAAATAAAGCCTTATTACTGGAAATACCTCGGATTAGTTGAAAAGTTCAAGATAAGCACTGCAAAACATGTATTCAACACAGAAGTTGTTCTCAAATTAAGTATCATTTCTATCTTTAACAACCCAAGATGGTAAAATTTCAAAATGAGCATTCTCTACAAAGGATTTGCTTTGTGTTTAATAAGTGATTTTGTCAATTTTATGGATTATTTAAAATTGGGGGTATTGTAATATAGATGTAATGAATATTTCAGGATAAATTTATTTTACAACTTAGACCCTTAAAATGAACAACTGCATTTTTTTAAACTAAGACTAAAATAACTTGTATATATATGGTGGTCATAAGAGCTGTCCATTTCTCCCACTGTAGAAATGTGTCAAAAGAGAAAAATTTTACTCATCACTTACCATGTTTTAACAGCTTTAAAAAAACTGTTCCTCAGTGCATTCCTTACTCAACTTTAATTAGAAAAGTTATTTTCCTCCACACACAGAAGGGAAAGAAAGAAGTGGGAGAGGTGGAGAGACAAAATGAAGGTATTCCCTTCAATATAAAAGACTATCTTCAGGGATGTTCTACACATCTTATATTTAAACAGGATTTCTGTATATGTTGTAATATTCTAAAAATGATACAACTGTTGGCCAGAAGGTTTATTTCCCAGAACTTTCTGTGGGTCAGAGAGATTCTGCTCTCTGTACCGCTCCCAGTGACTTGGCCATATAAAGATGTGTGTTTCTACACTTTCTTACAACTCTGTTCCAGCCCACTTGGGAGTAATGGGGTGGATGTTGGGAAGAAGTACCATGCATCTTTCTGGGAACTAGACTGACACTGGTAGAATTTTTTGGTTTGCTATTATACATTGTCCTCCAGATTATTTTCTAATGAGGATGTATATGTATTTAATCCTGCATTATTTTAACATGAAGGGTTACCAGGCTATGAAGAAGGGATTTTTCTCTATAGAGCAATACAAAAATATGATAGGGAGGGCACCTGGGTGGCTCAGTTGGTTAAGCGACTGCCTTTGGCTCAGGTCGTGATCTCAGAGACCTGGGATTGAGCCCCACATCGGGCTCCCTGCTCGGCGGGAAGCCTGCTTCTCCCTCTCTCACTCCCCCTGCTTCTGTTTCTCTCTGGCTGTGTTTCTCTCTGTCAAATAAATAAAATCTTTAAAAAAAAATGATAGGGACTATTTCATATTTTCCATTCAGTTTAAAGAACAAATACATAGCCATTTCTGATATCTGTTTAGTCTTGACATATTTAGGTGGATCAGAACCCATCAGAGGAAGCCCAAAGTTCTTGGCGTTCCATCTCTCTTATCCTAGAAGTGCGCACAAGTAAACCGCCTACCCGCAGTTGGATGAAGGCACTGCACAAGGGACCTATAAATCAGCAGACAAGGAAAATAGATTAGGAACTCTGTTTTATTGTAGGTTCTGCCTCCATAGGCTGCCAGGGGATTTCTGGAACATGCTAAAAAACAGATCTCTTCGAGCACATGGCTGAGGGAGAGGACATTCAACTAGTCATTAACATTCCCTGGCTTTGAAGGCTGACAGAAACCCACAAACACTCTCAATTCATCACCCTGCCAGCTTCCCTAATATTCTTAGGTTCATAAAAAATGGCCTGAGAAGTTGCCAGTAGAAGAAACTGCAGATGTGAATAAGAGCCCAATGGGAAGCCTCCCTCCAGCTCTGCGATGGCAAAAATACCACTGACAAGATGGAGCGCAGACAAGGGACCCTGTAAGACAAATTTATTCATGTGTGGCATAAGGCATTTCGTTTTCAAAGGTCATTAAAACTGGAAATGAGCTAACTATGAAGCGTTGAGGAAATCAAGTCAAGCATGATACGATTTTTTCTTTCAACATATAACCTTCACTTCCTAAACCAACCCAGCAATGACCCACCCACAGAGGTCCATTTCCTTACACAAACATGAGCATCAACTGGAGCTTTTAGGGGAAGGAGCACTCCAATTTCAAAGCATGTATTTATTCGTTCAGCAAATATAACGAACATCTACCATGTACCAGGCATATCAGAAATGTACTATTGGTGCTCTGATTTGAAACCAATGATGCACTTTCCCAGAGAGTCATCGTCACCGCCATTACCGCTGCTAAGCAAACAGGAGGCCCTGCCCAGAATCCAGGACTCAGGGGTTCCTGTTCTTTAGAGTCCTTTCTGGTACCTCAGATAGGCAGGTACCCTGAGCCCACACCAGGACCTCTGTGTGTCCTAGCCCCCCTTTCTCACCTATTGGGGGCTCCCCAAACCTATATTTCTCCCCCACACTGTAAGATCGACCAGATGCCCTTTGGAGCTCCAGAACTCACCCCTGTGGGGTCAGCCCAGAGCGCCATGGCCAGGCTCCGGTTCTCAGAGGGTCATCGGGCAAAGGCATAGCCCTTGCTGGCCAATGGGGGCATTATTTTCATGTGATTCAATGAGACTGTGCATCAGAAGGGCGCTGACACTCTGATTTTTTTAATAATGCAAACTGCTTATAGATACAGGTGCCCCACAACAAATATATATAAACCTAGGACTCTCTTACACCTAGGGACAGTATATCTGGTCATTCAATCACTTCAGTGTTACAAAGGTAGCTTAGGTGCCTTTGAAAAGGAATGGTAATTTCCACTGATATCTTAGTTTAGGCTTAAATTTTTGAGCTGAAGAAATTCTTTTGGACAAACCTAGGAACTTGCCCAATTTAAAATTTTAGGTATAGGGAAATGCTTCCTGGGTACCAGACAACTAAATTTTGAATGAATTTTCCCATCCTACTTGGAGACTATCTGTACTGCCTAATGTATACACTATAGAACTCACTTGCAAAGACAGTCAATTATTTCATGAAATTCTCCCTATAAATCCTTTTGGGGAAAATGCAAAGGAAACACTGTGCACATGTTTTTGTCTTCTTGCTGTTACTCACGGGTGTGCCTTGAAACACCTAACTCAATATATCACCCATGGTGGACACTCAACAAGTATTTGCTGACCATCACTGTTAAGTAGAAAGTCTTCATTATGTATTTTTCTTCAACAAACAAATGTTTGCAGGAGCTTTGTTGAGACCTCTTGCAAAGAAAATAAAATGAGAAATCTCTTATATAACATATGAGAATATTTTCCTCAAGAAATTCTTCTGGCTTCATAATCTTGTCAGAATTGCCAATGTTTTCATTGTAGCACCACTACAACAACAAAAACGACACAGCTCTCCACAGCACTAAAAAAGGATTTTAAAAAAGCAACAATGGAAAAATGACATACAAATCTCCTGAAAATGATTCAAAAACTCTCACTCAGGAAGTTTTTTTCCATCTCTTCCATGTCTCTGTCTGTCTCTCACACACCACTCATCACACGAACACACACACACACAACACAAATGCACATAACACCCTCACAACATGAACACACACACAATAACACACAACAGGAACGTACAGACACACACAACACACATACACACATACACACAACAGTAACACACATACACACATACACACATAGACACAACAGGAACACACATACACACATAGACAAAACAGGAACACACACATACACACACAATGCGAACACACACCCACACCCACCACTCGCATGTGACAGGAAACAAGAAGGCAGCGTGGAGGGAGGGTTTAAGTCAATGCAAACCCGGTGAAAATAGCCCTTTCCAAAGCAGGCATGTGATAATGTGAAAGGCAGGAGACATTTCCGGAGCCAAACAGAAATTGAATTACTGGTTCAGTTAACTAAATAGTTCAGTCATAAACTTAACGAGTGAGTAATTTTCATACTCAATATAAAAAGCAACACTTAAAGAATGCTGTGTGCACGTATTTGCCATCTGTGCCATCCAAGCAGATATCTGTTAGGACTGTCCAGACAATGTGTTGTAGTTCTTATGTGTTTCAGTGTCAATGATTAGAAAACATCATTAGTCAGCATTACCTGGTCTCCATCAAGTAAATGAATTCTTGACAGTTCCATGACATCGTTTAATAGGCTCTTTCAAAACATTTATGATCTATTTCTTAAAAATATATATCACATGCTGGTAAAAAATCAAAAGTCTCAAAAAACAACTGAAATGTATCATCTGAAGAGTCTACTGCCCTCCTTGGGGGTTTTGGCAGGTCAGTGTTTTCACGGCTCAGCTGGAAAAATACCTACTAGCCCCTCCCCTCCGTGCCAGCAAATGGGTAGATAGCCCTCGTCTGAAGTCCACCCCCAGAATGTGTACCTTGCTATTCAGAGATGTGACCTAAAAGGTTGCATGTGAACTTAATGTTTGTTGAGTAAATGGTATTTAAATGTGCAAGAGAACTTGATGCTATATTTAAACATATCCTCCACGGAATAGTCATTGCTTATTTAATATATCTTGCTATGTAAATATAGAATTAAGGTATCAATTTAACCAAAAGCAAAGGAAAAGAAAAAAAAAAAAGAAGTAGAAGCAGAAGAGTTTGAATCCTAAAGCAGATAATCTGAGTACTCAATGCAAATCCCAGCTCTATCTAATTGCACATGGAAGAGGAAACTGTGGCCCAAACAGCCCAGTTTGCCAGCCTGCAAAGATTGGGCTTGTGTCTTGCCTCATCGCTGTCATTCCCAGTTTTCAATAGGAGAGCATCTGGCTCAGACAGAGAAGCCACTGAGATGCCACCCTAGGTTAGAAGCAATTCCTGAAAGAGTCGGAACTGACTTGCTGGGCTCGTTGTCAGAGCCCACTCTGCGTGTCACCACCTTTCACCTGCGGAGGACGAGTGACCAGCCAGAGAGACCAAGGAGGCTCACACCCAGGTATTCATACTGACACTGTAAGAAGAGCCTGTGAGAGCAACCGCATCCTTGGATACTTCCACTTGAAGGTTCCTCCCTGCCAGCCAACCTCAGGTTATTTCCACCTACCGTCTTACCCCACCTCCAGCCGGTTCCTTAGGAAAATGCGGACCCCTTCAGAGTGCCCATCTTCTCCATAGCTTTCAATCACCCCACCCCACCTCAGAGAGTTTCCCTGGCTCTTCATTTCTTCACTTCTGTCTGGCCTAATTTCCAAGAATCTTCCTCCAGATTCATCGATTCTAAGCAAACAGGAATCCTCTAGAACTGATAATAGTGTTCCAAAGCAGAGAGCTGCAAACATATTTTTCCAACTCCAGAAATGTAGTTGAATTCCCTAAAACAGATACTTTAATTTCATGTTAACATGAAGAAAAATCTGATGACTGGTGCTATGGACTGAACTGTGTCCCCCACGAATCCATACATGTGAACATTAACCCCTAACATGATGACATTTGGAGATGGAGCCTTCTGGAGATAATGAGGTTTACACACAGTCATCAGGATGGGGCCCTCATGATGGGATGGGTGCCTTGAGAAAAAGAGACACCAGATCCCTCTCTTTCTCCCCCTCTCTCTGCTCCCCACTCCTGCCACACCCTGAGTGAGGATACAGCAAGGAGGTGAGTCTGGAAGTCAGGGAGAAAGCTCTCACCATCGCTTGACCACATTGGCACTTCAGCTTCAGACTTCCAGCCTCCAGATTTCAAGACATAGTGGTGGCACTTGATGCTTTCCCATGCTCGAGTTAGTTTCTTCTTTGTTCTGGAAGTTTTCCCTATCCTTTCCTCTTGGCCTCCTCTGTGTCATAGGCCCACCCACAAACAGCCCCCGCCATATGCTGAATGACTCATGCATAAACACGTCTGATTTATAGACACAGAAAGGATATCAGTGGCCCCTTAGAGCCGGGAGGAGCAATGAGCACAAGAGAAGAACTAAGGGGAAGTTTCCTTTCGAGGTGACGAGCTGTTCCAAAATGGACTCTGGTGATGGTGGCCCATATCTGTGCCCATACAGAAAACCACTGAATTGTAAACTTAAAAGGGGTGAATTGTGGGACGTTTGGGTGGTTTAGTCAGTTAAGTGTCTGCCTTCGGCTCAGGTCATGATCCCTGGGTCTGGGATGGAGTCCCCACTGGGGGTGGGGGTGCTTGCTCAGCAGGGAACCTGCTTCTCCTTCTGCCTGCTGTTCCCTCTGCTTGTATTCTCTCTCTCTGACAAATAAATAAAATTTTAAACAAACAAACAAGCAAAGAGGTGAATTGTGTGGCATACAATTACAATGCAATTATAACTGAGTCAAACTCAATTAAAGCTGTCATATGGGTTACAGCCAAACACCCACTTTTGAGGACAGTGGACAGAAGCAAAAGTATGAATGGATAACAGCCCCAGGGCTGCCCTGTGGCCTGGACTTGTCACTAAAGAAACAGAATTAGGGCCAGGGTCCATAGTCTGGTTCCCCCCACTGAACCCCGCTCTGCGGGAGGTGCGGGGGCCAGGTCACGGCATCAGGATCAGAGAAGTTTCTTCCATCATAGGCAGACTACACCCACAGCCGCAGCCGGCCCCATCAATGGGTTGCTTTGTTAAAGCCCCACTCGGGAAGGATGTGATCAGCAGAAGGGATCATCCAGGTGGAGGGAGAGGAGAGAATCCCGTGTTAGAAACCTGGTGGTACCCGGCATGCCACAGCGCCCAGGCCGGCCCCTCCAGCAGGAACACATTAGCAGGCAGATCCGGCAGACCGGTTTTCCCTCGTCCTTGCAACCCCACCTCCTGCCTGAATCCTATCCAAAACCCTAATTAATAGGAATCCATATTTTCACACAGCTCTGGCGCTTTGAATATGCAAGTACCCGTTCAATGCTCCGAAGACCTCGAGCACCCTTTCAGAGCACATGGCTCTATACAAGGGCTCCTGATCCGCAGCCGCTGCCTCGCTGTCCCCATCCCAACAGCGTGGCAGCTGCACTCCCCACAGCCAGCAAAGTGGGTCTCGTGCGCAGAAGACGTGCTACAGTTCCCATCCGCCATCTGCCTGTTTGGTGGGGAGCGCCTGGATGCAGACAGACAGCTGCCCCTGACAATGGGGAGAACAGCAGCACTTCCTCAGCGCCTTTGCCAATAAGAAAAAAAAATTCCTGCAGAAAGAATATGTGAAATTGCTGCAAATTTTGGATGCGGCTGCTATTATGCCTCCTCATAGCTAAATGATCACACTCAGTCGGATGGGTTCTGTTTAGCGACTGTAACAATTAGACACATTTATCCAGAATAAGACGCTAACAAGGCTAAAAGATTATTGTCCTGGACAAAGAGTTCCTCTCACATGCTCTACCATCATAAATGATACCTTAAAAAAAAAAAAAGACTCTTCCAAAACACTCTTTTAAGGAAAATAACTGTCACTAATTACCTTGTTGTGAGCACAAATAAAAATTACTTTCTTCAAAAATTCTAACCCTAAATAAATTACTCCAGTCGGAAAGATGTACACAATTAATTCTTTATTAAGGGTGTTGCAAAATCTAAATGATTATTCTCTGGCTCTACATTATAAAGTTATGCAGTGCCAGAAAAACATTTATCATTTAGCTAAGTAATTGGGGTATTTACTTAGACAAAGTTTCAAAAGCTAAAAAAAAGAAAAGAAAAGAAAAGAAAAAAAACAAATAAGGCTCGACTCAAGGTTTATCTATACAAGTCAAGTTTCTAAGATAAGAAAGAATGCACACAAATGTAACTATAAAGGAAACTTCTCTCTCCTTTTTTTTTAAGGATTTTATTTATTTATTGACAGAAAGATCACAAATAGGCAGAGAGGCAGGCAGAGAGAGGGGAGGAAGCAGGCTCCCTGCTGAGCAGAGCCCGACGCAGGCCTCGATCCCAGGACCCTGAGATCATGACCTGAGCCAAAGGCAGAGGCTTTAACCCACTGAGCCACCCAGGCACCCAGGAAACTTCTCTTTTAAGGAAAAAAACACCCAAATTTGCAAATGTGACTTCTTTGGATGCCTGCAGAGTTACCACCCATCTGGGCTCAGGTGCGCCCTTCCTGATCATCCCCGTGGTTTCGTCAATGATGTTGACGGACTTGCGAACTTTAGTTCTTTACTTAAAATAACTCAGTTTTTTGGGCAAAGTGCTTCCTGGAAGATATGACACATAATCCAAAATGAGAAACTTTTTTAGGATTGCTCTATTACAAATCTATTAGTCTCAGAATTATGCTCAATTGTGAGTAAGAAGAAACTTTTTCAGATTCTCATCTAACAATGGCTTAAATAAGATAGAAGCTTATTTCTCTTGGATTTGAAAGAACAGGAAAGTGGGAACCCATTCACTTCATAGTGCAAGATGGCTGCTCAAACTCCAGCCATCGTAATCACATTCCAGCCAGCCAAAGGAGGAATGGAAAAAGAACATAACCGCTTCCTTTAAGGACATTTCCTGAAAGCTGCACACAACACTTCACTGCATCCCACTGGCCAGACTTAGAGCCCTGGTAACTGCCAGAGGGACTGAGAGATGCAGCCCATACTCTAGGCATCCATGTGGCTGGCTATTCCTAAGGAAGAAGGGGAGAACAGAGACTGGGAAACAAATAGCTGACCCTCTCACAGCATCTGAGAAGCAAACTGCTGCTAACTATGAGGTGCAACCCTACAATAACTTCCAATTTCTTTATTACTACCCGACGCAGGATTCAGCAGAACTTGAAGGAAAAGGACCGCCTGTAGTCAGCATGCTAACAGCTGTACCCACCAGACCAGGGAGCGGCAAGCGGCCTGTGGAGGACAGGATGATAAGTCTCTTAGGCTTGCACCGTTGGTTTCCTTAGAGTTCTTGATCATGTACCACTACCAAAAAAATGTTTCCATGTACTCCCCATGTTTCATGTTTCTTTATAAAACATTTACATAATCCTGTACTAACATAATACGGATGCTCTGTAACAAACACAAAATAGAATTTAACAAGAGAAACTTAAGACACAAAGGATGAACTTCTTCAGATCTTCTTCCTATGCTCCAAATGACAGTCGCCTGTACAGCCCACATAGGGACAGCCACCATGGTCACTGGTCGCCTCTTCTGGATGTTGGGTATTGAGCACCTGTCTGCGCCAACACGTGGCCTGGCCCTCAGGACACATTGAGCAGGGAGCCTAGAAAAAGAAGAGAGAGATTTCGGTGGGCACTGTGATGCAGTGTCCAGATTCTCTTTCCAGGAATGACTGTCACCCCAAATGTTAGGGGTGCTGTGGGCAGATAGCCCTCAGCTCCCTAGGGCCCGCCCACCTGGGGAGAGCCCCCTCCCAAGGTCACGCTCCCATCCAAGGACAGATAACGTGGCGATTTACAAGCCATCTTGCCCCCAACCAGGGAGAACTCTGAATAAGGGCCATTCTGGCTCTAGAGCTCCAGCGGGGTCCATCAGGCTGTCACTGCGCCTCATACCTCCACCTCATTCTCTGCCCTTCCCTTCTCTCCCGTTCCCTCCACAGGTATTGATCCCAAGAGGAACTGACTTGTGACAGACATGTTAGCAGCAGTGTGATCAAAGGAGCCCCTTGCTAGAATTCAGGGAGGACACAGAAACGGGGCACCTCCTGCAGCCCCGCAGTTAACATGTATAGGGACCGGGGGGCAGGGAGAAGAGTCTGGCAGAGGGAAGGTCATTCTTTAAAACTTTGTAGGGGAGGTTTGACCTCAAACCAATTCTTACCCTTCCTGGTATTTGCCAGGATGGGAAGAGAAAGAGAAGAGCATTCCAGGCAAAGGAAGGAGCATGAGCAACAGCCAGCAAACTCGCATGGCGTGATGGAGAGCCTGCCAATTTCTGCCATGTCTAGATCCAGAGAGCTCAGGAAGTAGAGGCGGGCCAGCTGATGGGGTCTCCAAAGACAGCCTAACGAGTTTGGACTGTAAGTTCTAGGTTCCTGTTACACGCTTGTTTCCCTGACCCGTGACAGCCGCATTACCTGACAGCTTGTTAAAACTCAGAAACTCAAGCCCCACCCCAGACCTACTGAATCTGAATCTGCCTTTTAACATGCTTCCCAGGGGATGTGTAGACAAGGAACATGGTTTGAGTAGCAGGGCTCCAGGCCGCTGGCACCCACGTGCAGTGCACAGAACAGTTCACTAGGGGTGTGGGAAGAACACAGGAAAATAGCTGTTATTGTTCATCTTATTTCACCCTTTTTAAGTATATTTGTGCACAGTTATATCCTATTAAATGTATCAGTGCAACATTATCTGTGTATAACTTATAAACAAATACATACAACCAGGGTACATGCTCAAAAGTGTCTAGAGACCTCCACTCTGCACAACAGGAAGGCACTGAAGGCGTGTAGGCTGGGAGGGTCTGGGTCAGATCTACAGTTCATCAGATGATCCTGGCAGCAGTGTCTCAGCTTGATTGGGGGAGGTCAGGACAGCAGATGGAGAGAACTGTTAGGTCCGTTTTTTATTAAATTGGCTTATTTCATTTGTCCAGGAAAGATTTTTCTAAGACTACTTTTGTAGAGCAGGTTTTAGGTACACACCAAAACTGAGAAGAAGGTATAGAGGTTTTCCCTATACACCCTGCCCCAAACCTATAACCTCCTGCATTATCAACACCCCTCATCAGAAAGGTACATTTGTTACAATCGCTGAACCTATATGGACACATCATTATCACCCATACCTGTAGTTCACTTTATGGTTCACTCTTGGTATTGTATGAGTTTGGACAAATATATAGGGATATATATCCATCATTATTATCTTCACTGCCCTAAAAATCCTGTGGCCAGTTTATTCATTCCTCACCCCAACTCTCACCCCCTGACAACCACTGGTCCTTTCACTCTCCTCATAATTTTTGCCTTTTCCAGAATTTCATATAGTTGGAAAACACAGTGTGTGGTCTTTTCAGATTAGTAACATGCACTTAAGTTTTTTCCATGTCTTCTCATGTTTCCTAGCTCATTTCTCTTCTGTGCTGAGTAATATTCCATTGTCTGGATGGACAGACCTGGATACACCATGTTTCATGGCTCTATTCACTTGCTGAAGAACATTTTGGTTGCTTCCAAGTTTGGGCAATTTTGAATAAAGCTGCTGTGTAGACATCTGTGTGCTCATCGCTGTGTGGACATAAGCTTTCCGTTTCTTGGGTTAACTACCAATACTGTGATTGCTGGATCGAAGGGAAAGAAAATGTTTACTTTTGTAACAAACCACCAAACCATCTTCCAAACTAGCATTTTGCATTTCCACCAGCAGTGAGTGAGTTCATCACATTGCTTCACATCTTCGTCAACATTTGGTGTTATTTTGGCCATCTTGATAGATGTACAGGGCTATCTCACTGTTGCTTTTAAAAAAAAATTATTTTTCTATTTGAGAGAGAAAGACAGAGATAATAGGAGAGTGCACAAGTAGGGAGGAGAGAGAGAGACAGGCTCCCCACTGAGCAGGGAACCAGACTTGAGGCTCCATCCCAGGACTGTGGCATCATGACCTGAGCAAAAGGCAGATGCTTAACCGACTGAGCCACCCAGGCACCCCTCACCATTGTTTTAATTTGCATTTCTCTGATGACATACGATGTGGATGATCTCTTCATATGCCTATTTTCCACTTGCATATCTTCTTTGATGAGAGGTCTACCCATTTTTTAATCTGCTTATTCGTTTTCTCGTTGTCAACTTTAAGAGTTCTTTTTTTATTTTGAATAATAGTCCTTTATCAGATGTGTCTTTTGCAAACATTTTTTCCCAGTCTGCAGCTTGTCTTCTCATTCTCTTGACAATGTCTTTCACAGATCAGAAGTCTTTAATTTAATGAAGCCAGCTTACCAATTATTTCTCTCACAGCCGTGCCTTTGGTGTTGTACCTAGAAAAGCATCACCATACACAAGGCCACTTAGGTTTTCTCTTATGTTATTTTTTAAGAGTTTCATAGTCTTGCATTTTACATTTAGACCTGTGTTACATTTTGTGAAAGGTGTCAGGTCTGTGTGCTGATTCAGTTTCTGCATGTGGATGTCCAGGTGCTCAGACACCATTTGTGGAAGAGAATAGCTTCCCTCCATTACATACTTCTGCTTCCTAACCAAAGACTATTGACTCTATTTATGCAGGTCTATTTCTGGGCTTTCAATTCTCCTCCATTGATCTATTTATCTATTCTTTCAACAGTACCAAATTTCTTAATTATTATAGCTTTAGAGTAATTCTTGAAGTCAGGTAGTGTCATTCTTCCATCATTGTTTTTCTCCTTCAATATTGTGTTGGCTACTCTGGGTCATTTGCTTTCCCATATATACTTTAGAATCAGTTTGCTGGTATCAGTTTGCTGACTGTTTGAGTTAATTAAGCTGGGACCTAACATCAAAACAAAACTGAGTCTTCCTATCCATCAACATGGAATATCTGTGTATTCAGTTTTTCTTTGATTTTCCATCAGAACTTTGTAGTTTTCCTCACATAGAAGTATATATTTTACTAGATTTATATCTAAGTATTACATTTTGGGGAGTCCTAATGTAAATTGTGTTTTTCGTTTCAAATTCCATTGTTCATTGCTGGGAAATAAGAAATGACTGACTTCCGTGTGTTAACCTTGCATATTGAAATCTTGATATAATCACTTATTAGTTCCAGAGATTTTTTTTGTCAACTCTTTAGACATAATGAACTACAGAGATGGCAATGCCTCTGAAAACAAAGACTATTTCATTGCTTCCTTCTCAATATGTATACCTTTTATTTCCTTTTTTCACCTTATTGCATTAGGAGGGACTTCCAGTGTGATACTGAAAAGTTGTTCTAGGAAGGAATGTTCTTGCTTTGTGTCTGGTCCTAGTGTGAAAATTTCAAATTTCTCATCATTAAGTATGAGGTTAGTTATAGAGAGTCTTTATCTGGTTGAGGAAGTTTTTATTCCTAGTTTCCTGAGACCTCCTAAGTTTTTGCATACAACGACCTGACTTGAAAACATGACCCATCAAGGGAAAGGAGACTTTGAACTCTCAATGTTCATTTCGCGAAAGGAGTCCCTCAGAAGACCTGGGGTGCTCTTCAATCACCTGCCAGCCTCCCGTAGGAGCTGCAGGACTTCTTTCACATGTGCTGGATCCCAAGATCCCAGGTTTTCCTTGGAAATCTGCCCCGAACTTCGATTTGCCTGCTGAAGAGTCAAGGAGAGAGCACTGACCTGACTGCCTCACCCCATCATCGCTCGGCAGTTTTGTGCCATCCCCTCACCTTTTCCCTTCTCCAGGAGATCGCTTCTGACCTGGGAGAGCTCTTCGATGCTGCTGTGTCCTAGTTTGAGAACTACCCTGTGAAGCAGTCCCACGACACCAATCTCTGCCCCTGATGCTTCCCTCTTGATAGAAGCTTAGACACATTCAAGGATGAATGCACTCTCATCACTTTCCTAGGAAAGGAACACTTTCCTATCAGTTTCCTGCCCCATTTCACACACCAGCTTCCACACTCTGCTTTTCAATATTCTTAATGTTTTTAGACTAAAAGTCAAAGATTAATCTAAACTGGGGTGCTACAATATGGCCCAGAAACCCACCAATCAGAACAGATGCTGGCCTATTGCACTACTGGGTATTTACCCCAAAGAAACAAATGTAGTGATCCAAAGGGGAACCAGCACCCCAATGTTCATAACTGCAATGTCCACAATAGCCAAACTCTGGCAAGAGTCCAGATGTCCCTCGACAGATGAATGGATAAAGAACATGCAGTACATATATACAATGGAATACTACTCAGCCACCAAAAAAATGAAATCTTGCCATTTGCAATGATGTGGATGGAACTAGAGGGTATCATGCTGAGCGAAATAAGTCAATCAGAGAAAGACAATTATGTGATTTCACTCACACATGGATTTTTAAGAAACAAATTAGAGGATCATGGGGGAAGAGAAGAAAAAAATTTAAAAAAGATGAAGTCAGAGAAGGAGACAAACCAGAAGAGACTCTTAAACTCGGGAAACAAACTGAAGGTTGCTGGCAGAGGGGGGAGGGGGATGGGGTGACTGGGTGATGGACATTAAGGAGGGCACGTGATATAATGAGCACTGGGTGTTATATAAGACTGATGAATCACAGGCCCCCCTGAAACCAGTACTACATTATGTGCTAATTAACTGAATCTAAATTTTAAAAATTAAAAAAAAAAGAAAAGAACAGATGCTGGCCTGGCTGGGGCACAGCCTAGCAAGCCCCTGGTAAGATGGTCATTGGTCCTTTGGCTGCTGGATGGTGGGGCCGGCTAGAGGGTCACAGGGAGGCACCTGAGGGGGCTGCAAAGGGGGCCCTGGGAACGGCTTTCTATCAGTAGGTGAGTGAATATGTCAATGTCGTCACAACCAGTACAGTCATTCTGGAGTCGATCAGTTAAATGAATAAATGGGTAACGTTTGGCCGTTTTATTAAAGTTTTTTCCCATTTTTCTCTCCATTCTTATGCATGAGACAGGGAGGTGCCCCAGACCACAACCCACTGGGGGTTTTGCCCCCTGGAGAGAAGCCTAAAGAAACCAAATACACACATAGTTGCAGAACCGATCTTAGAAGTGTTATCTGAGCAAAATTAGAACTATCTTAAAACCCTAACACAACCTTCACCATACTCTGCAGATATTGACTCTCCAGTTAGCACTGTATAAATGTACATTTTTTCACCCTAATTGTTTTCAGACCACTGACTAGAATTACAGCATGAAAAGGCTCCTGTCATGTTCAGTATACATTTTTAATAGACATCTTTAAACATTTAGACAAAATATTATTTTTAAATGGCAATTCTTTAACTGGTAAATGTAATTATCTAACTTTAAAGGAGAAAAAAACACCTGACAATCAAAATATTCTGTCACTGCTTTACCAGAGCACCTAAAATATCTTTTCAGCAAATGAAATAATTCTTTATTTTATGCTTTTAAAAATACATTAGGGTAATTGCTCTGCAACAGATTGCCTTCTCTGCTTCAAGCTTGGCTGCCACGTCCCTCGCATGTCCATCAATTGTGTCCATTGTCACGATCTCCTGATGGTCACCCAGGGTGAGTCCCCCGACAGCATGTTTATAAGAGTATTCAGCTGAGCAATCTGCAAAATAGTCATATTTCAATGGAGATATTATGCTGTGAAAACAAATCTATTATACGTCAAGTGCTAAATGAAGCAGTTATAGAGCCAAGACACATTTATTGGTGCTTTTAATCAAAGCAAATAACTTTTGCAAGCAAACATTCCATTGTTTTCTTGCCATTTTAATATGCTTCTTTAAAAACAAATGTACTTTTCAACCAGCAGCCGTCACTTTACTTCTGAATGTACAGAACATTACATTTTTTAAAAACAGTCTTCGTTCATCATTTCCGTAAGGATGGAATCTATTTTCCCAAAGTCCTATAGGAAAAAATATACAGAATTTAGTGTCCCTACAAAGGCTGTTCTGAAGTCCACATTTCCCTTAAGTCCAAAGAGAGACCAAGGGCTCCTTAACCCTCGCTGGGGTGCAGGGGACAGAAGAGTTAAGGTACTATTGCTCCAATGCAAAACTTTGTTTCTTTGTAAAGGTCGAAGTTCAAAGCAAAGGACATTTGTTGGAGGCTCACATTGAATGCAAACCTGCTTTATTTTATTTCAACATGCCAGTCATGAGCCCCGCCGCAGCAGGACCTTGTGAGCTTACTTCTCAGGACTAAATTTCAAAACATTCACTTGGACTTCCAGAAAATTTTGATTATGTAAAGAAACCACTCTTCTAAACCTCAAAATGTAATATAAAGCTGCAGACTTTCACCATACCTTGGCAAGCCTGACCCCAAACACTGTGACCTACAGCACCGATGAATTTCTCATGAGAATACTAGCACATTTCCTGAGGGCTCACTATACTCCAGGTTCCACTTGAAGTGCTTTATAAACGTCTTTTCCCAAAATGCAATAATCCTAACTACTAAAGCCTATAAATCGCCCAATTTACAGATAAGGAGACTGAGGCTAGAAAGCTTAAGTAACTTGCCCAGGGGTCTAGCTAGTTCTCTTAGATGTCCCTGTCGCTGCTTAACAGATGTTGACCCAACACCAAACCTGCTCAAGAAAGCCTTCATCCACGTAAAACCACTCCAGGTCCTCCTCCACATCTCAACAGCCCGCCAAATGGGGATGCTGGTCAAAGGCACTGGGACAGAAATTCCGACACTTCATGAAGACACAGGAACGGTCCCAGGGTCTCCAGGCATCCCCTCCTCTGAGGTTCAACAATCCTAGCCTGAGAGGAAGTTCTGGATCGCTTTCCTTCCTCCTCCTCCTGCCTGCAATTTTATTTGCAGAAAAGATCATTTGAAATCCTATCCAAACCTCGTGGTAGGATTTCCCTTTCTAATACCTGCCTGTTTTCCAAGCAGGAAGTGTGACTAATCACAACATTGTGACTGGAAGGGCCCAGAGAGGACTCTCAGGCCTGGCTCTGCTTACTCAGCTCTCCTTCAGCGCCCTGTGTGCAAGGCTCCAAGCAGGTGCCCTGACTGCACTTCTCCCTGAAACCCGGCACCATGGGCCACGGGGAGGAAAGTGGGCACGCTCCTGCCTCTGGTCACCCCACCATAAAGCTGTTGATCCTGCTGCTGGCTTTCCACTCTCCACCTCTTATTCCTGTACCCCCTGTCCTCCAGCTCTACCCACTCATTATCACTGAGCATGGATGGTCTACAAGCCAACATGTAGATTGGTGCAGATCTTAGAAAGACTGCTGACAAGCTTTTCCAGAACAAAGAAAGCCAAATAGATGGTAAGCCCTGGAGGAGAAAGCCATCTTGGGAATTATAGAGAGGTATATGTCTGTGAGAGCATGTGTGCATGTGCATGTGCATGTGTGTGTGACGGGGGGCGTATACACATGTGTGTGTACAGTATTTGAGAGTCACATGCATGAAGACCAAGGCAAAAAGGATCCAGGAAATGAAACCAGTAATCTAGTCTCAGCATTCCAAGGAAGAATGAGGGGGGAAATAACACAAGACATCATCTTTTGCTGGAGAGATCCTTAAAGTTCAGATCAAGAATTTTCTTCTCAGGGTCACAAGAGCTGGGATTCTTTTAGCTATAACACTGAGCACTGATTATATACCAGACTCTGTGCTAAGCACTTTGCATGAATCCCAGCATACGCCCTATGAAATATATACTATCTCCATTTTCCGGAGGAGGAAACTGGGATTCAGAGAAGTTAGGTCATTTCCTCAATGTCACACAGCTAATACATGGTGAACTGGGA
Organism: Spilogale gracilis; assembly: GCA_004023965.1. Classification (NCBI taxonomy): domain Eukaryota; kingdom Metazoa; phylum Chordata; class Mammalia; order Carnivora; family Mephitidae; genus Spilogale; species Spilogale gracilis. Next base: position 75,684 of record PITA01003119.1, on the reverse strand, counting down.
GTCAAGTTGGGCAATGTGAAGAGCTGGTGCTTTAAACTTGATGCTTATAGTTCATCTTGCTCCTAAAATTAAAGACACTGTCATGTACTAATCACCACCATTTTCAGCCCTAGATCCAAATGCTCACACTCATTGTCACAATAGCACAAATTCTGTGCCAAGGCTCTCAGATGCCACTGATCAAAAAATCACTGGGGGAGCTTGTTAAAATACTGACTGTTGGCTATATCCTAGTGATTCTGATTCCTCTTGTCTGAGTTAGGTCCTAGGAATCTGCATTTCCAACCAGTCTTCCAGCTGATTCTGATGGAGGGGCACAAAGACCCTGGTCTTATTTGTGGCTCAGAATCCGTTTCAAGGTAACCTAGATGTTTCTATCCTTATTAAACACGCATCAACCTGCCTCACCATTTCCAGCACACTGTCACTAGAAGTAGGGATGTTTAAGTATACAACCAAAATGTAGCAAAACTTGGAGAGATTATTTTTTCCTTAAGGAATTTCTTTTCACACCCATAACAAATTAGTCTATTTCATAGAATCTCTAAACATACCAAAATAAAAAGCAAGCCAATTTAATTCAAAAGACTATAAGTTTTACAAGGGCAGAGAAGTGCCTGGGCATTTATGAGACATACAATTAAATACCTGTGGAGGGCCACCTGGGTGACTCAGTCGTTAAGCATCTGCCTTCGGCTCAGGTCATGATCTCAGAGTCCTGGGATCGAGCCCCGAGTTGGGCTCCCTGCTCAGCAGGAAGTCTCTTTCTCCCTCTGCACTTCACCCCACTCATATTCTCCCTCTCTCTTTCACTCTCTCTGTCTCTCTCTCAAATAAATAAAATCGAAAGAAAGAAAGAAAGAAAGAAAGAAAGAAAGAAAGAAAGAAAGAAAGAAAGAAAGAAAGAAAGAAAAGAAAGAAGAAAATACATGTGGAATGAATGAATGGATAATGAAGTCAGTCTGCTCATCATTTTTGACATTTCTACCTAACAAAGAAACCTGAAATCTTTAAAGCAGAATTTCCCAGACACAACACTACTGATATTTTGGAGCTATAATTCTTTGTGGTGGGGGTCTCCTGTGCATGGTAGGCTGTAGGCAGCATTCCCGCCTCTACCCACAGACACCAGGAGCAGCCTACCACCCCTCCCCTTGCCAAGATGGGACAACCGAAAGTACCTCCGGACATTGCCAGATCACTCCCAGTTGAGAACGAGTGTTTTAAGAGAAGCAAAAAAATGTTAAATATTTTAATTGCTTTCAAAAGCGTCTGATTATGAGGCGCCTGGGTGGCTCAGTTGGTTAAGTGACTGCCTTCAGCTCAAGTCATGATCCTGGAGACCTAGGATCGAGCCCCACTTCAGGCTCCCTCCTCGGCAGGAAGCCTGCTTCTCCCTCTCTTGCTCCCCCTGCTTGTGTTCCCTCTCTGGCTGTGTTTCTCTCTGTCAAATAAATAAAATCTTTAAAAAAAAAAAAAAAGCATCTGATTCGTCACTCATCACCATCTCCAATAGTATTATGCTCTTCTCCCAAAAGTTTTTTTTTTCTTTTGGGCAGGGGGTGTTGTTTGATGAAGGAGGCGGGTGAGTACAAGAGCTAAATCGTTAATCTTTATCTGCTACAAAAGAAATTCAAGAGGAAAGGACTCAAGCATGAAGTAACAGTATGAGCACAGGATTTGGAAATACATGGGGACTGGAAGAAAATAGTTAAATTAGAATTCTTATTCTCTGGAATAAATAGTTAAATTAGAATTCTTATTCTCTCTCTCTGGAGAATAAGAATGGAGGGGGCAGGAAGAAGGCGGAGGAGTATTGCTGTTTGTTATAAGCCTCTTTGTTTTCCCTTAAAGATTTTATCTATTTATTTATTTACTTACTTACTTACTTACTTACTTATTTACTTATTTGAGAGAGAAGGAACAGGAGCAGGGACAGGGGCAGAAGGAGAGGGAGAAGCAGATTCTGCGCTGAGGGGAGCTGACTTGGAGCACCATCTCAGGACCCTGGGATCATGACCTGAGCTGAAGGCAGACGTTTAACCGACTGAATCCCCCCTGCCATGCCTGATATAAGCCTTTCCTCCTTGCTTAGCTCTGGGCATGTGTCACGTTCCCGGAAGCACCAGCTGACTTAGAGCCCTAGGACAGCGGGTCTGGACCCAGCACACACACTGGGTCTGGGACCATGGGAGCCTGCAGGTGTGGGAGCCTGGTGATCCCGCAGCTGTCTCGCATGTGCCCACGGGCTGCTGGCCATCAAGGGGCTTTCTCCCACTCCACCTGCGGAACCTGGGTGCCCATTACAGAGGATGACAATGCACCTTGTGCGGCTGTCTCAGGCTTGCCGCCCACTCCACCGGCACTGCCATGACACACGACCTCCTTGCTGTCACCTGCTGGGGGCTGGGGGGCTTGCTGCTCGCTCGGCCTGGAAAGCTTAGCTCCAGGCCATGCTCACCTAGTCACTGCCCTGCGTCTCCCAGGGTCACCTTCCAACAGAGCTCTCCCTGAACATGCCGCGGACAGAGCACTTGCCATCCTCTTTATCTCTCCCGTAGCCCTACTTTATTTCATTCACAGCACTTGTCACTCACTACCTGGAGTAAGTATTTACCTGTGCATTCCTTCTCTCCATTGAATGTAATCCAAAAGGGCAAGGGCTCGCAGACGTGCCCCCAGCACCAGAGCTACGCCTCACGAGTAGTTAAGTGGATGGATGGCTGAATGGGTGGGAGGAAGGATGAACACATGAATGAAAAAGGCTCTTGTACCCCTGAATGGAGAAAGGTCCTCCTTTATCAGGGAAGGTCCTCCTCCTTGCAGACTTAGCTTCCGGAGGGAGGCAGGTGGTGGAGCAGTGAGGAAGGATGGACGGACACACGCCTAACCTATGCTATTTCGACTCTGGCCATGGATGAGGTGACAGGTGTCATAGCCAGGTCCCCCTCACGTCCATTAAATGACTGAATGAATACTCCCATGCTGTGAATTGGGTTCCAGCCTTCAGCTTGTGCAGGTCTTGGGTTAAGATCATTTCCAGGTGGCCCCAAATGATTTGCAGAGATTGTTTCCTGTGTCGTCTTGACTACCTTACCTATCAGAGCTTGCCATCCAGCCCCTCTTCCTCCCACTTCCCCACATTTCCATCTGCAGGACCACAACTCTCAGTAAGAAGCCTACTCCGAACTTCAACTGATGGGTTTCAGCACATAGTCCGCCTACTCAAATAGCTTCCCGACGCCCTGGACGTCAGACCTGCAGGAGCACAGAATGAGAAGAGCTTCTGGACTGACGAAATAAAGAATGCAGGTGCACTTGACAGAAAGCCCCAGGAAATGGTAGCGTCGTCTGCCTCATTTGTCCTCCCGGGGTTTTCACTGATGTAGGGAACTGAGGGGTGACACGAGCAGGCAGGGCCACTAAAAGGTCTGTGTTACTTACATCTCTCGAAAGGAGGAAGCAAGCAGGCCACACAGGGCATCTGACTTGGTCAGGAGGCAGAAGCAGGAGTGAGGAGAGAGCCTGGCCAGACCCTTAGCTGTGTGGGCTGCAGAGAAGGCAAGGCAGGGCCGGGGGAGGGGCTTGGGAGGATGGGCTACTTTGATTCCTGTCCGAGGGCTCTGGGCTGCGCGGTTTTCCCTAGCTGTCTGGTACCTGGTCCTGGGTGATTTAGGGTGGGGGCAAAAGGGGCCTGGTGTGTGAGCTAGGTAAGGAGGTGGTTCAGAGCATGCGCTCTGGAGAGCAGGAGAGGGAGAAAACTTTGACTGTGAATTTGACCCTGTAATTAACAGATGCCAAGTAGACAAATACAGAATCTAAGAAAACACAGTGAGAACATCATCACCCACATCAGCAGGCCTTCCCTTTACTTAACCTAAGCTAGACCCTGCTGGCTAAAGAGAGCATGGCTTACGGATTCTAGACGGATCTGTCTCTCAGAGGGGCCTTTGCAAACATGCTTTGTGTGGTGTATTGATTTCTGTCAACACAAAAAATCATCTTTAAAAATTATGTGGCATCAATCACAAATCAAAATCTTTTATAGCTCATATTTCTAAAATTCCTTTAACAAAAAGACATGTATTATTGTAAGTCATGAGATTCAGAAACTGTACTTTAGACAGCAAGGAAATGTAAAAATTCCAGAATAAGATTCTCCTTAGATATTGGTAGAATTTTATTTTATTAATAACATTAGAAACATCCATTTTGGAATCAGAGGAAAGCCTTTTCTCAAATTACTGAAAATGAATAACCCAAAATCAAAATAAGCAATTAGACCTTACTCTAATTCATACATATCCCATCAATATGGATGGTGAAATAGAAAAAAAAGGATGTTGACATAACATGATTTGGTTTCAAAATGAGTGTGAATCACCCCTCACACACTTTGATGATATTAAAATATTGTTAAGAAAGCTTAATCTCTTCGAGATTTGAGTATGTCTGTCCTTAGTAGTACCAACCATGCCCGGAGACTTTCACTGAATCTTATTTCTATCTCATCGTAACTTCTTATTTCTCAACAGTGATACCAAATAAACCAACCGGCATTCATTGGTCTGTACTGTGACTACCTCGAAAGTTATTCATCTTTTGTTGCCTAAGTCTCCAGGAGACACAACAGAGCCAAAAGAGCAGAAGACTGGATCAGGTAACATGTATGAAAAGATGAGAGAAAAATTAAGAATTCGGTGGATTGAACCAACTAAACTAAACATCAGGTGGGCAATAAGACCACGACACATTTTCTCGGAGGAATGAGATTCAGGCTGAACAGGACTTAGGGAAATGGAGGACAGGGCTGCCATTTTTCCAAGTGGGAGAAAGGAGGACTGAAGGGAGAGGGTTAAGTGCGAACGGCCCCACCTGGTGAGGAAGCAGAGGCCAGAACACAGTGAGTCAGACAAAGGGCTTGACATGATAAGTATAGGGAGCTCTAGAAGGATCTAGAAGGCAGGAGTGGCCTGTTAAAAGCTGTGTTTGGGGGCAGATTGGTGGGAGCTACGGGCCGTTTGCAGTGGAAGCTTTTAGAAGAATCCAGGCCGGAGGCAACAGGTCACTGGGGAAGAGAGCAGCCCTGGAGATGTTCTAAAGAGAGAACTAGCCCAGTATTCTAAATGAGGAAGCAGTATATTAGAAGAGAAGATTCACTGATAATGTCCACACTTTCAGGTGGGGCTGCTGGGCAGACAGACAGAGCTGAGACAGACAGCCCCCTTCAGGAGGTGGGCTGCGTGTCCTAAGCTAGGAGTTAAGCAAGTCAGTGCAGGCAGCACGCATTCAGGTACAGGTCTCCAGGGCAATTAAAGCACCACTGTTTGGATCTAAGGACCCGAACAGAATTCAGAAAGTTGGATACTTCAGCAAATAAAATATTAGAGAAATTGCTGAATTTTACTTTCCAAGCCTATCCCTTACAAGACAGTGCTGTAAAAAAAAAAAAAAAAAAAATTCTATGGAAAGCATATGTTTTGTTCTGGGATTTAAAAAAAAAAATACTCAAAGTCCCTCTGGTTAAAAAATACAAAGAAAAAATAAAAGTTTCTGGAATTTGATCAGAAACTCCCCATAGTTAGAAGAAAAAATAAAAGTTTCTGGAATTTGATCAGAAACTCCCCATAGTTAGAACAGACAATTGAATAATTTCTATTTTTTCTGCTGTGTTTTAGCTTTCCTGGCCTTCTATAATAAAAGTTTGCAATAGTTAACTCTCAATTAGCTTTGTTCTTGGAGAGGAACAGTAACATAGATAAAAACAAAACTACAGATAACACAAAAATGATTCACTGCCATTCATAGCTCTCCCCCAGCCCCCAGCCTCTCGCCTCTCAAAGCCCTGCAATCAACTCCCACAGCCCCCCAACGTGTGCCAGAAGGAGACTGTGGGTCACACAGATAATCTACTCAAGGGTAATGGATTTGACTACAATTTAGCATTGATTAATTATAGTGTCCAATTTTAATTCAGTGCTATTCACTAACTAATTAGATAAGGTTTTTCTATGTTCTATTTTTGGCACAGAAAATTCTAAGCATAGGTACTTTGAAATTAGCAGTACTTTTGAAATTTAATAATTATTTATCTCCAGCCTCAAAATGAGCACCGTACCAGGGTCAGGAGACCTAAGTTCTTCTCCGTCCTACCTATGATGGGGACTTTGCAGCCCCAGCTAACCAATCTCACTTCTCTGAGCTGTTTCCTCGTTATGAAGTGGGGCTGGACAAGGTGGACATCTGCGGTTGCTTCCCGAGCTATCGTTCTAGTCTAGTATCTGCGGTTGCTTCCCGAGCTATCGTTCTAGTCTAGGTCATAGTTGGCAGTGCTAAGCTTGTTTTTGACCATGATGGCCCTTAGACCTGTACTCATAAATTTATGGTAGTATTTCTTAGCCAGGGGCAGTTTTGTGCCTCCCTGCTCCCTCCCCACCCCCGGGGAACTTGGCAATGTCTGGAACAGTGTTATTGTCATGACGGAAGGGGAGGGAATGATAACTGGCATCTAGCAGGTAAAAAGCCAGGAACACAGCTAAACATTCTACGATGCCCAGGACCATCCTCCACAACGAATTATCAGGTCCAAAATATTAATAGTGCAGAGATCAAAAAACCCTAATACATGGGAAGGTTTTTTGACATAGGTCGCTGGTCTGTGAATTACCCTATTTTGGAAGAAAAATAGAAGCTTAAATTATGGGATAATAGGATATAAAACTGAAGCACCGAAGAGCCTATAAATACGAAATTCCAAAGTGACATGCCACATCACCAGGCAGAAATTTCAAAGAACATTATTAAAAACTGGGTGAGCAGTTCTAAAACCTGCAACGAGGCCACAAAAGGGTCACAGGTGTGGATATTGGGGAGGATTTATGAGAGTGATTCTTCGGCAGAGCACTGCTGCCCCATGTGACTCCAGTTCCACCCCCAGGGAAAGAGCTGAATGGAGCCCTTTCAAATTTCGTCCCCAGAGAACCTCTTGGGAGCAGCAAGCTCAAGTCTGTGGAGTGGAAACTCCAGGAAATGCTGGACAAGGAGAGAGCACATCTAGAAGGACAGGGAGCAGAACTCCGCTCCAGGACCGCTGTTGGAAAGACCCTGCAGGGGAGGCTCTGAAGAGCCCAGGGAGCACTCTTAGGAGAAAAAGATTCATCTAAAGCATCCACCAGACCCAGATGGTGCCAACCTATCTGACAGTCATGCCATCCAAGTAAAAACTGTCCTGTACCTCTTGCCTTTCAGCCTCCCTGTGCTCTGATCCCAGAGGAGTGTGAAAGTTAGAAGTGGAGAAAGAGAGGGGAAAGTCATTCATACGTTGTTCCACAAAGGCACATGGCCTGAGAATAGGCCAGGGCAGGGGAAGAGAAATCTTACGTTTAAATATATATTGAAACACTGATGAATACGCAAGACTAGAACTCTGTTTCGAAATCAAGGCTGTACCCCCCCACACCACTGAAATCAGAGTCTCTGGATTTGGGACTCAGGCATGAGGAGTCCCTAAAGGTCCCCAGGGGATGGCGCTGTGCAGTCAAGTTTGGGAAGCAAAGACCTAAACAAGGCAAACTGAAGGAACTGTTTGACAACTACAGGATGGGTCCATCAAGAGAAGTAGCAAATATTCCTAATTTACGCCCCCAAGAGGATTTGGTGGGAGTTCGGGGTAGATGACTGGCGTATTATGCTCTTCCCCTATCCCCCATTCACTGCTGTCCTCACTCAGACTCTTGGCACCTGTTGTCTAGACCATGACAGCAGCCAACTCACTGGTCTCCTGCTTCTGTCCTTGGCCATCATACTCTACATTGTCTATCGTCTCCTCTATCCACACTGCTCCCCAGCCCAGTGATTTGCTAGGAAAAAAAAAAAATCAGACTATGCCCGTCCTCCACTTACCTAATAAGTCCCAAGTGCCTCCACCTGGCAGCCTGGACCCACCATGGTTTATCCCATGTCAACACCCGCACTTTTACCTCCTGATCACCATATCTCTAGGCTCCAAGAACTCTGCATTAATAACATACTTCCGCATTCCCAAGCCATTGCATGCCTCTAGACCTTTACCCATGCTTTTTCCTCATTTCTTGACCCGGCTAACTCCTGCTCACCTCTCAAGATCCCAGCTCTGGCATCACTCCTCCAAGAAACCTTTATTTCCCCCCCAACCCAACTCTCTTAAAGGTTGCTTTCAGCAGGGCTCCCGTGTGCCCCAAAGGAAGAGAACAGCATGTGAACAAGCAGAGGTTGAAAGAGTATGGTATGTTCTGAAAAAGCAAATAAACTCAGTATTACGATGCAGGTGAGAGGTGTGGTATAAGAGAGGGAGGAGTCCCGAGCAACCAGGCCTCAGGTTTCCATTGCGGGGTGGATACACACAGCCGGGCTCTCGGAAACCTGACAGCCTGGGTAAAAAATGGACTCCAGCCAGTCGAGGGGAGAATATTCTCTGCTGAATCAATAAAAACTGACATTCATTCCAAAATTTTTGAAAAACTCACTGAAGAAAGATGAAATCCTAAATTTGAATGATAGACTCTCCGTGACTCTCTCTGTAACTACAATCACTTTCACAAACCTCAGACTTTGAGGAAGTTCCAGAACAATTTTGTGTTGCTTTGTATGGATTCCCCTGGCCTGCATCATTCTCCTCACAACCTACAAAATAAAAAAGAGAGTCCACATAACCATCTGCGCTCTAAGATAATAGCCATTAAACCATCAGCTAGATTACAAATGCTTTCTCTCACTGTGCTTTTCTGTTTCTTTGCCTTCTTAGTCACAATATTTTTTAGTTCCTCTTCCAGTTGGTTCAATTGAAGAAAATAAAATTTGTTCAGCACACTGCTCAGAGTATGTCTGTATCTATCTTCTTATGTGATATTTACAACAACACTATGCAATTAGCATTATTATCTACCCTTTGCCAGTGAAGAAACTGAAGCTCAGGAAGATTAAGTCAGAGGCTCAAGACGACACAGTAAGATACTGTTAAGTTCCATAAACCTGTGTCTTCATTCACAAAATGGCGATGACAATAACGGCATAAAAGAAAAAAGAAAAAGCGCAGGACCCAGTTGAACTCCTCCAAAGCTCAGGCCAAGTCCAAAGCAAGCACGACAAGGTGTGAAGAATGAACTAACAGTATTGGCTTCTCCTCAGTGAGTACCAGAGTTCGACATATGTCTCTAAAGGGTACTAATGACCCTTGGACTACCAACGTTACCCTAACAGGTTTCCGTGTTTGTATTCCTTTTTTTTTTTTTTAAGATTTTATTTATTTATTTGACACAGAGAGACAGAACACAAGTAGGCAGAGCGGCAGGCAGAGGGAGATGGAGAGGCAGGCTCTCCACTGAGCAGGGAGCCCAATGTGGGGCTCGATCCCAGGAACCTGAGATCATGACTTAAGTCAAAGGCAGCCGCTTAACCGACTGAGGCACCCAGGTGCCCCTCTCATGTTTGTATTTCTTTATCAAAGAGTGTAATTTCAGCCACAGAGCAGAGCCTTGAAGAAATAAAATACAAAGTCAAGAATATTTGCCCAGAATGTTTAAACAACGCTGTTTTGAAATGTCAAATTGTATGTACGCACGTGTGTGGTATCTTCAGCTAGCAGACTTTTTCTCCTCATCTAAAATCAGGTCATTATCAGACTGTATCTTTCCTAGAACTTGCCCTCCACTGAGAAAACATGAACTTACAAATCAGCTTCAGGAGGACATGGTACAAGTTCAGAACATGGTATTCCAATATACTCCCTCCTCCGTGACCCAAACAGACGTTCCAGTGCCCAGGTGTCTCAAAAGAGGATATCTACGGGCGCCTGGGTGGCTCAGTGGGTTAAAGCCTCTGCCTTCGGCTCAGGTCATGATCTCACGGTCCTGGGATCGAGGCCCGCATCGGGCTCTCTGCTTGGCAGGGAGCCTGCTTCCTCCTCTCTCTTTCTGTCTGCATCTCTGCCTACTTGTGATCTGTGTGTGTGTGTGTGTGTGTGTGTGTGTGTGTGTGTGTGTCAAATAAATAAATAAAATCTAAAAAAGGGGGGCGGGATATCTCCAACGTCTTAACTACACTTTGAGAAATGGAGAGAAATTCATTTGGATCCAGCTTTTCAGAAAGGAATCACCTGTAAAAAATAAATGTATATCTTAACTTGTAGTTTCAGTGCCAGTTGATGTGGTCTGTTTGTAGTGAAGACTCTCCAGTGTGTGTATGAATCCACGAGTGTCTTCAGGTTACGATATTGTTCCCCATTCACCACACTCAGAGTTTAGTAGCTGAAAACCCCAGATATGCCACGGTCGTCTGGCTAAAGAACGCTGACCTTGCAGGATGAAATGAGAATCTCATTCCAGAGCCAACCAACAATAAATCCGCATTACAAAATATCTCACGGCATAGAAATCACACCCAAGGTTTAAGAGATGAGCAGTTAAGCAGCCACCAGCCCTTAATCTGAGGTCCATATTGTTCATCAAGGTTCACAGTTGTTTGTTTCCATCCTGGCTTTATGGAAAATAAACCGATGTAACATAAAAATAAAGTAAAGTAAAATAAGATGTTCCTGAATGCCTCATGATACCCAAGGAGACACAATACTTCCATGTTAAATTAAAGAGGTTTTTTCCAAGGTCAATGTGAGCTTTTCTGTATAGATTGCGTTTATATATAAGATACAAGCACTTTTTAAACTGTCTGAAAATACTGGTAATCTGAAAACTATGACTTGCTTAAAATCATACACTCTGTGATGTCTTTTCAATAGTCCCTGTGATCTTCTAATATGGGGAAGTGGTTTTTACCAAGCTAACCACCAGCCTTGAAATACCTAATGATGCCCTGAGACTGGAGGGAATCATTCCAAATTGCTCTAAATTGAACTTCCCATGGTAAGAACAAAGGGTGACACTTAACTCAAGGCCAACAGCCACGGACCTTGGGGGGTCCAATTTTCCACTCAGGATTCGAGTCTTGGGAACTTCAGGATTTTAAAGTACAGTACCTCAATTTGGCATGCAGAATGAACTTGCCCGTTCACCCAGAGAAAGAGCCTGTGTGGTACTCTGTGATTTTCCTGAGATTTCCCTTCTTTGCTGAAAGCTGGAGACATCCTAGCTAGAGATGGAGCTAACTGGGAAATTCGCCAAGTTACTCTCCCCTGTGTCATCATTTACCCAGACTTGCCCAAGATTTCTAAATGCTCTCAAAGATAAGCTACCTCATTCTTGAAACACATGTCATCACTCTATGCCCGACCTTCTTGTCCTTTGTTCCAGGTTTCGTCCTACAGAGCATTTGCACGGCTGAGGAACCAAAACTGAAGAAGTATTTCTGTTCTGGTGAGATCCTCTTTGCTGGGGCTCCAGACCAGCTGGGCACCGACCGAGCTCCCCGGGTTAGGGATTTTGCCCCGGGGCTGGGTTTTCAGTTGTGCGGTCGCTCAAGGACTGGACATTGAGCACTGAGTCTGTTTCATTTGCTGTTTCTAGAAACCTTTGTTTCTTTCCACCAGGCTTGGCAGAATGCTGGCTGCAGTTCCCAGGTTGCTCCCAGGTCATCTCCCCAGAGCCTCGGGGTTGCTGAGCTTCCTTCTCTCATGCTGTGGTGACAAGAGGGCCTCTGAAAACCCTGGCAGGAATGGGGCTTTCTGAGAAGAGCCTGAGCATGGGGCAGAGCCGCCCCTTGGAAATCAAAAACACAACAGTGACAGTTCCTGTGAGAGTTTCCAGCAGTCTGCGACACCCGCAGCCAGGAGCGCCGAGGCCCCCCGTATGCTCCATGAAAACACAGCTTTAAGGAACTTCTGGTCTGTGATCAGGTCTTATTCATGATCTGCTAGCGATTTAAGTGTTTGGAAGATAGGTTACCACTTTCCTGGAAAGAGTCACTTTTGGATCAGCCCCGTTCTTGGTTTCAAACCACAGGAATCAGTCCTGGCTGTTCTAAGCAAGGTAAGAATTTACTGATGAGTTAAAGATGTCTTAGTAGCTTGGATTCTGTAGGAGAGCTGGAGAACCAGGTTAACAAATAGTAACAGAGAAGGGAAGCTGGCAGGGTCACAACTAAAACCCACAGCCCCCGTCCCTAAAAATCAAAAGGCACCGCCACCGGTGCAAACCTGGCCTTCATTGCTTCCTTGTCGCTGCTTTTTGCATCACGAGTTCCAGAACCGAGTCCCAGCCCAGGGCGTCTGATCGGCTGGGCCCATTCACTCCAGGGAAGAACGGGAAAGGAACATCAGGGTTTTTCTCTCTCCACTGGCTTCCTTGGGAGAGAGGGTCATCACTATGAAGTACCACATGTTCCCCTCTAGTCCCCAACAACGGAACACATGTGCCCTTCAGATGCAGAGGATTTGAACCCCCGACTGATGCCGAAGAAGTTACCCAGGTGCTGTGCCAAAGAACAGCTAATGAGTGGGAGCGAGGCAAGTTCGGGGAGGGAGTGAGAAACTGATGAACAGCCAGGCTTCAGAGACTCAGAGGGGCTGCCTGTGTACTGCTAGGCTCTTCCTCGGCCTTACCTGCAGGTTTCTAATGTTGACATGCAGTGCTTATTACACTCATTTTTAATAGAACAGACTCATTGGAAAGAAAGTGGTGAATGAAGAAAGCAAGGGGACCATGGTGACAATCTGCCCTTCTCATCCCCTTTCCAAAGTAAATATGGAGTAAGAGGTCTTTGCTGAGCTTGGAAAACTGCCCAAGAGACTGGATGCATTGCAATCTGTCTTCTGCCGTCTGGGAAGGAGCTCTCTGACACTCCCCGCCGTGGCCAGAGAGCCCCATATCTCCTGGTTGCACACATCCATATTCTCTTCAGTCATGCCTGCTGTCCCTTTCCAGCACACACACACTCGCACACAGCCTGAACACGGTTATGCTCAGGAGCCTGTGCTCACTTTGCAAGGTGGTCAAGAGTTAAATCAAGTCTGGACTCTTCATTTGTAATACTCTACAGTCCACATATGGAAGACTCTATGATTGCATCTTGGAATAGTTCTGAATTAACCCTACAGATTTGGGACAGGGAAGCAAACCTGAACTGACGGCTTCTGAACATTTCCTTTATTCATATCAATGATCAATGCCTCTGTCTCTACATTTGTAACTCCACTTGACCCGCTGCCCGACATGTGTAATTTGCCATGCGGTATAGTGCCTTAGTGCAGCTCAAGGCTGTGATGGAGTAATCTCACTTCCCTTAATTGAGGGCACTTGTTTTCCCTTTGCCAATGAGGAGAGCAATTGGAAATCCTGCTGAATCCACAGTTCCTCTCAGAGGCTGAGCTGGAAGTTATAGCCATTTCCTTTTTCAAAGTATGCTTTCCAGAGATAGGCCAGGTGCCTACTAATATAAAATACTATCCAAATGGACCCAGCCTGAGCTAATAGTAAACAAAATATCTGCTCATACCTGAAAACCAGGAGGCTATCAAAGACCACCGGGGTCCTGTCAAAAGAACTCAGAGGCTCCCTTGAATGGGCTCCCTCTGATCAAAGTTGATGCAATTTAAGTATAAAGGGAAATAATAATACCAAGAGAGTGAAATTCTTTCAATCCATAAGTTGTACTGATAGCAAAACAAAACAAACAAAAAAATTCACTGTAACACTGGTCACAGTTGAAGGATGCCAGGGAACCTACTCATTGTTTTGAAAACTGATAAAGGGAAAGAATTAAGTATTTATGTGCCACTTTCTACATATAAATGATAAACAGTAGAGGAGGCACATTTTCTCTTTACAGAAGTGTTCCATCTAAAGAATAAAAAATAGCAGGATAAGAAAAGTTTCTCTTTGCAACTTTTAATAGAGGTAAATCATGTGTAAATGCTCACATCGCAAAAAGACAGACAGGCATCATGTACTTCCTGATGGAGGAACCCCCCTCTAGCTATGAAGTCGTCTTCAAAGGAAGGAAGGAAGGAAGGAAGGAAAGAAGGAAGGAAGGGATCAGCTCAGTGTAGGAAATACACAGATTCGAGAAATATGTTAAATGACACCTTGGAGATGCAATCAGTAAAATCCTAACTTTGGGAAACTACAAGACAAAGAAATTTCTTCAACAATAGCAATATTACTTCTTCAACAATAGCAATATTACTTCTTCAAGTTGGACAAAAAAAGGAAATAAATGAGGACCTATGCATCAAAAGAGACTTAAGAAATTATAAACCACTTGAAATGCGTGCCCTTGATGCAGAGCCGAAAACTACTATTAAAAATTTTTTAAAGACAATCAGAAAATTTAACAGTGGATGTTTTGATAATACTAATAAATTATTCATTTTTAGATATGATAGAGATTAAGGTTTATTTTTGTTTTTACTTATAATTTCTTATGTCATAGAGATATATACTGAACTACTCACAGATGAAATGACACTAAATCTAAGATTTGCCTTTGCATATTCTATGGGGAAGTGGAGGGAAGGTAAATACGATTGACTATATTTTAATAATTGCTAAAGCCAACTCTTTATAGCAGTTGAACTATTCTCTCTTTTACATGTTTCTAAATTCTTATTTAAATTAAAATATAAAAAATTTTTAAAAGATTTTATTTTATTTATTTGACATAGAGAAACACAGCCAGAGAGGGAACACAAGCAAGGGGAGTGAGAGAGGGAGAAGCAGGCTTCCCTCTGAGCAGGCAGCCCAACGTGGGGCTCGATCCCGAGTCTCCGGGATCATGACCTGAGCTGAAGGCAGATGCTTAACCAACTGAGCCACCCAGGCACCCAAAATATAAAAATTTTAAATAATTACAATTGAGGGACACCAGGGTAGATCAGTCGGTTAAGTGTCCAACTCTTGGATTTGGCTCAGGTCATGATCTCATGGTCCTGTGCTCCATGCTGAGCACAGAATCTGCTTGTCCTTCTCCCTTCCCCTCTCATCCTCTCCCCACTCACATGGGCTCATGTTTGTTCTCTCTCTCAAATAAATAAATAAAATCTTTTTAAAAGTTGTAGTTGATTGAAATAATTAAACATGTAAAAATTGCTATCAGTTAATAATAAGAAATTCATGCAAGGAGAAAGCCAAAAACAAAGCAAAATTAAATGTTACCGCAAATATACACACATACAAAAAAATATCTTTTTTGTCATCATTAGAGGGTCCTTTTCTCTATGAACTCTTTAAAGAAGCATAATTAACGAAAGAAATCTTTTAAGAATTCTAGCCAAGCAGGTGGAAAGAAAACTAGAATTAGATCATTTTGCAGCCCCTACAGAAATTCAAGCAGAGATCATCAGTGATGTAATCGTTAGAAGAAAGGTCCATGAATAATTTGACCACAGCATTACTCCATGGATTACCTGGTGATCATGAGCAGAGGAGCTCAATGCTACAATAGTGGGTCACTGACCTATCTCGGCAGCATCGAAGTGGGACAATAAGTCATTATGTGCTCCTGATGTGATGCAGTGGGACAGGCACAGTTCTGGTAGTGTGTGCATGCCAAAAAAATGTGAATTCAATCCATTTAAGCCTTTAGATCTAATTTCCAACTTACGCATATTTCCTGGCTTTTCAGGAAATACATGGGATAATGGGAAAAAGTTAAATGGTGCCACGATGAAACGAATAGCCATATCCACATGATTTCTACAGGGCATGTCACAGGCATGGAAAGGGTTGGGGGGCAGAGGGTAGGACAAGATGACTCTTCTTTATTAAAATAAACATGAGCTGTAATAACCAAAATATGCAATCAAAGAAAACCTCTCTGTTGCATGTGGGGTCTCTGGGAAGCCGGTTCTGAGACAGAAAGCAGTGTGGATGGTAGGTACTCAGAGTGGCCTTGGCCCATCTGTAATAGGGAGGGAAGGAAGCGGGAACGGGCAGGCCCAGAGAGAACCTCAGCGGGGACTAGAGGGCTCCTACTACATGTTGTCCTGATATGGACAGACAGTCTGTACTCCTTCATTAATCAGTCACTGGATACAAGCAACACCAAGAAAGACTTAACTTTGCATGAGGTAGCTCTCCACAGCTCAGGCAGCACTGACATCTGGGGGCTGTCTGCCCACACCACAGGTCTTTCCCTGCAAAAGGAGCTGCACAGAGCATCTTGGCCGACCTCTCCACTGCCAGGATTCACGGCTTCGTATGTATTCTCCAAGTAAGTCCCCTGCGGTTCCGGTGGGCTTCCTGCAGGAAACCACTGCCTGCACCGCTGTAGCTAGTCTCAGGGTCACAACTGATACTCATCTTCACTCTCCTTTACCTTCTTTACTATCCACTCAAGCTCAGCCTGAATACCCAGATCTCAAAGGCTTACCTGGCAATGTGACCAGGACCCTCACCCCAATAGGGCTGAGTTGCCACACTTGCCCATTCACCACCAGAACTGGAAAACACAACCATGAGACACCTGAGTGGACCACCTGTGTGCCGAACACATTCATCACATTCTACAAGCCATCCCATCATTCTCTGCATGTCAAGATCCCCTGGCTCACCCATTTCGATCTTGCCATTGACTCCAATTACAGTAATTGCACCTACAAAACCCCAAGCTTTTGGAGGTCATCTACCTAGATGTCCTCATCCTGCTGGTCAGGGTTTCTTTCCTTCGCAACCAGGGCCCTGACACCGATAGGCCAGTCCTGCCTTGGGCAGGAGATTTCATCTTTAGAATTCAGTTACTCCGATGCCTACATCTTGGACCTGGTCCTCAGCTCTCTCTGCCCTCCAAGCCCTGGAAGTTGAGAGTTCTGCTGCTGGTGCCAGATAACTTCTACACTCCTGCCTCAAGCAGCCATTGGATACGGGCTGCTCTGGGGAGGGGTACATCCTTCAGTGAGGCAGCCCCATGAGGTTGAGAGGGAAGGTTATCTGCCAACAGCCCTTCCAGCAGGTCCAGCAACAGTCATGGAAAGAAGATCCCTGGGTACCTCTCATGGTCCTCCACACTCCCTTTTTCCTTTACCCTGTTTGATTTTCCCCCAGTTCTAAGTGTCAGTAAAGAAACATATCAAGTCTTTATTGTTTATACTTTAAATATTTATTCCTTCAGGCACATAAATTCATTTTACAAACATGCCTAGAAGTCTCATCAGAAACTTATCACCTTTTTTCAGCAATGTACTTTTCATTACTAGTTTAAGATATTAAAACAATTTTAAAGGGACTTGGACATAATATATATAACTTAATAGACATGAACCAGGATTGCTAGAATGCTGGGCACACTGAGCACTCAGCTAATGTGTGAAGACAGACTTATTCATTTGATATTTTTGTTAGTTCTTCTGGGATCTCACCTCCTTTCAGAATCCCAACACTTTGCCATTTAAAAATCGCCCAGAGGGGCTGTTTCAGAGAACACAGCAACATCCTCCTATCTTGACAGCTTCAGAGAGAGCTAACACTGTGCTTATAATAAAACATAGGTACAAAGCATACTCTACGACAGAAACATTTAAGATCCTGGCCATGAGTGACAAATCGGCCACACAATCTGTCAGAAGTCTGACCCTATGGGCTGACAGCAAAGCATTTCCCTTGAGAACATATCCTCCACTTGTCCTGGAAAAAACAGCTTCCTCTGAGCTTTGGAGAGGAAGAAGGCAGCTGGCAAGAGGTAGCGGTTCTGGACGCAACCACAACCTAGGTATTTCCCAAAGAGGAGAGGAGGTCACTTCTGATTCAATCATCTCTAGTCTGGAGGGACTCTTACACTCTGCGGAGCACTGCTGTGGCTGAATTCTATCTGAGCAGGGTTCTGGGTGAGCAGGGCTGTTTTCAGAAAAGATAGGGGACTACTTACTTTAGGGAAGTAGTTATTGTGAGCCATCAGTTAAGTGTACATCACTGTCTTGAGGCTTCTTCGCTGCAGGACCTTTTTCCCCCAATCCCTTGGTCTCCTTAGATGACTGTCTCATGCCGATCATTTTCCTTGCTATACAATTGCTCACACATCTTACTGACATAGATAAGGGTGTCAATCATCTTGTATTCAGACTTCTTTCTCACAGAATTCTAACCTCATCTTCCTAGGGCACTTGACCCTTTCTGACTACCTCTTACATAAAGGGAAAATGCTATTCCAAATGTTCCCCAACATTTTGATGCTCTTGCTACCTGTTCTTGTTGGGGACCTCATAAATGATTGTCAGTGTCCTTTTATCTAGAATGAGGGGATGGGTTTAAATTATCTCTGAGATTCTTTTTAGTTCCAAAATTCTGTGATATTGTTATTTTTAATCATTTTTTTTGCCCTGATACTCTCATTATCAGAAGCTGTTACTTCCTTATTTCATAGACTCCTTTATAGTTAGGGTTATAGCATACTTCTATAATTCACGCATAATATTTATAACAAGAGTCATTTTGCAGATATAATATAAAGTGTATAAATATGTGATTAGAAGATTATAGGGTAATAGGGTATAATCTGATGATCTTAATGTATCATACAGCATTTTACAATATTGTTACACAATATAATGTATATTTTATGAGTTCTTGACAGCATTTTAAAAATCTTCTGACACTGCTTTTCAGGTTGCTTAAGATGTTCATTAACTCCCTACTACTTCAGAATAATCTTTACTAAGTGTAACATCTGCCCTCAAATCAGACTATTTTTATCCAAATGATGTGTCTCTGCCGCATGTTAATAGGTGCTCCATACAAAAGATTTTAAAATCAAGTAAATGTTGGGAAAGGCTGGGTTAAACACAGTTAAACCAGTTTTTACTGCAGGACTTCTCAGAGCCTTTACAGACTTTGAAAGAAACTGCTTTCCAAACTTTTTTCACCCTAACGGCTATTTTAACAACTCATGAAGTGTTTTTCAATGAGATACAACTTGGGAGAGGCTGCCCTGTAATTACTTGATGTGTACTTTGTATCCAATCTAGAACTGGATTAAAACAAATAAAGGAGAAAAAAATAAATCTTTTGAGATTTTTTCTGTTTGCCTTTCTTGGCAAGTGGTTACATTCTCACCCTGGCCATACCTTTGAATGCTTCTTCCAAGTGCTGTTCTTTTATTAAATTTGTTGGAACTCAATCTATGGAGAGAGGTAGGGATATTGGGAAGAAAAGGAGGAGGAGGTAAATATGAGAAAATGTTTGCACAAAGTTCCTTTGATGTTAAAAGTGTTGTTGAAAACTAGGTGAGTATCATAAGCAAATACTTTTTACTTCAGGAAACATTTATGAGTCTTTTTCCTTTCTCAGGGTTTAGCTTGTTAGTGAAAATGATAATAAAATGATTTTAAAGACTACTAAGTAGGTTTTGAAAAACTGAACATTTCTTCAAAACAACCTGGAAGTCCTATAGATTTCTATAGGACATGATTTAATTAAGCTTTCCTTTCATGTGTTGTTTTCTTCAGTTTTTATGCCTTGCAATCCCACAGTCCTATCACCAGGGAAGAGCCAACCCCCAGGTCCTCTCATGCCGTGCCTCCTCTGAAATTCCAAGGATGCTTTAGTTACTTTGAAAAGAGGTAGAGTATAGTTCTTGAGAACCTTGACATCCACCGGCACTGAAGCTAGATTTTTCTTCACGGTAAGTCCTCATTGTTTCATTCATCCAACAAACAAGGTAGAGATGATTTGGAAACAGTTCCTTCTCTCAAAGAGCTTAGAGTCTAGCTGGAGGAGTCCAGCTGGGGATGAGAAGATACCTAAGAGTAAAATGGTCTGTTTAATGGGTGGGAGTCACCAAGAGGGCATCTTGGAGGAAGTGATACTTGGACAGTCTTACAGTGTTTGCTTGGTAGACAAAGTAAAACAAATGTATTCGTGAGAGCGGGCACAGCCTGAGAAATCTCACAGAGACACAGAGCAGCCTGTCACTATTTGGGAATCGCTGGCTATTCCTATGGCTATGGCACAGAGCAGGACAGAGTTGGTGAGAGATACCAGTGGAGGCCATGGAATGCATCATGCAGAGATTCAACTTTATCCCACAGACAACACGGAGTCAACCTAGAGTGTAATATGAGGGGGAGACAAAATGACTGTTCCAGGCGAACAATTACTGTAGTGCTATGGTGGAGAACAGATTTGAGGGCACCGCTCTAGAGACCGGGAGGGAATAGGGAGGGCAAGAGGGTCTATGAAAGGAATGGCACGGCCTCAGTCATGACAGCAGCAAGGAGGCGGTAGAGGGAATAGCTAGAAGAAATATCAAGGACGCAACATATATGTGACCAGTTCTGTGTTCTGGTATGCAGCTGGAAGGGGTCAGAAATAGCCAGCTTCACTGACTGCAAAGACAGGGGTGTCAAGATGAGGAACCGAGAGGAATAGTGAGTGTTGCCGGGGCGGGAGGGAGAGAAGGATAGAAGAGATTCAGTTCTTTATTTCAGTTTCTGTATTTCTGAGTGTGAGGGGCTTGCGGAGACATCCAGGAGGAAGTGACAATTCGAACTGGATATGTGGAACTAAAGCTTGGGAGGAGTGTGGGCTGGAAACTGTGATTCTAGAATTGTTGTCAGGTCGCTAGGTGAGGTGGACGGGGACACTGGTGTACTCCTGAGCCATTGCTCTTCCCCCCGCATGACGGTCCTCCCTAGCGATTTACTACCTGCCCCGTTATATACTCAAGACTGGTCTTTAAATCATTTCCCATTTGGCTGAATCAAATTTATTTTGTAAGGAAACTTTATAGCATTACTATCAATTTTTAAATATCATTTGCCATAAATAGTAGTAAACATAAAAATAAAAATAGCAACTACATAGTAATATAAACTCCCTTATATATAATAATAATACAACTTCCCTTATATATAAACAAAATGTAACCAAATTACAAGATGAAATTAACAAATCCACAGTCATAGTAGATGTTGGCATATTTTCCTCAGTAATTGATAAACCAAATCAATTTAAAAATAGTAAAGATATGGACAATGTGAATGCCACTTATTCTTCTCAAGCAAACATAAATCATTTTTCTAAGTTTTTCCATATACTAAGCCACAAATCTAAGAATATCTAGTCTATCATCTAAGAATCTCTATCTTACTGACAGTATATTCCAACTATAGTGCTGTAAATTAAAAATAAGTAAAATAAAAAACAAAAAATAAATATCTAGACTTCTTAAAAATTTTTAATAATTCACGGTATATTATTTTTAATACTATCATAATGGGAATGAGAACTGAGATAATAAAAGTACCACATACCAAAAATTACAGTATAATGCTAACATTTGAAGAGAAATATACAGAACTAAATGAATATAACAGAAAATAAGAAAGATCCAGGTTTCTAAGCTTAGAATCCAAATCAAGGAGTGAAGAGAAAAAATGAAATAAGACAAAACAAAAGCCTCAAATCAGAGAAGCTAGAAGAAAATAATAAACATGAGGGTAAAACTTAATGAAATATAAAACAAGGAAAAAGAAATCAAAAGCTGGATCATTCAAAAGAATAATAAAATACAAATCTCTTTCCTTTTCTTTTTAAAGATTTTATGTATTTGACAGAGAGAAACACAGCTAGAGAGGGCAAGCAGGGGGAGTGAGAGAGGGAGAAGCAGGCTTCCCGCCCAAACAGGGAGCCCCATGCGGGGCTCAATCCCGGGACTCCAGGATCATGACCTGAGCTGAGGGCAGATGCTCAACAACTGAGCCACCCAGGTGCCCCTACAAATTTCTTTTTTTTTTAATAAAGATATCCAGCTTTATTTTGCATGGTTGCCTAGTCTTTGTTGTTTTGTTTTGTTTTTAAGTAAGCTCTATGTCTAATATAGGGTTTGAACTCACGACCTCAGATCAAGAGTCCTGCTCTACCAACTGAGCTGGCCAGGTGCCCTAAAATACATATTTCTTGTAAGATGCACAAAGAAAGAGTCCTGACACAAATAAAGATATTAGGAATAGGCAGACATTAGGAATGTTCAAAAAGTACATCTCTATCTAGTGGTTTGAAACTAAGAACTTTAAACCAATAACACTGAGAAATTAGAAAACTGAATAATTTCTCAGAAAAAAATATAACTTATGAAATGGACCAAAGAAAGAAAAATATGAATAGACTTGGAACAACGGCATAACTTGAATAGTTTAAACGCACACACAGCCACTTGTACAAAGACCATTCCTCTACATCACCAACAATCAAAGTAATTTTTTACAAGAGGTATTATAATAGCAACAAAGCAGTCATGATATCCAGGAATATATCTAATAAAGAATATACAGAGAAGAGTTATAAAACTTTAATAAAGGACATAAAGAAAAACAGTAGGACACATATCCAATTCACAAAACAGAAGACAACACATGATGATGATGATTCTCCCCCAGTCATTTCATAAACTCAATATATATTTATTCTTCTATTCAAAATGCTAACGGAATATTTCACATAAGTTACTGATCTTGAAACTCAGAAAGAAGAGTAAAGACCAAGGAACAACCAAGAAAAAGTGAAATTCAAAGGTGGATTCATCCTTTAGGGTAGACTATGATAAAACTAGAATATTTAAGTCAGTACAAGACAAATGAAAAGAAAAGAAGTCTGAAAACAGACCTAAATATAAAAACAAAACTTGGTATAGGTCCAAAGAGGCCATACAAGTCCATGAGAAAGGGATGGATTACTCACTCAATTAATGGTGTTCAAAAAAGGCTATAAAACCTCATTCATACCTACTCACGTAGCTGGGCTGAAGAACCATAGGTAAAAACGAAACTAATGCCTTTAGATATGAACATAGATCACCTTTAGGACTTCACGATAGGGAAAGACTTCGTAAATGTAAACCCAAAGAACAGTCCCTAAAGGAAGTTACTGTCAGATCCGACTACATTAAAATTAAAGTTTTTATGACAAAAAAATACCATAAACGATGTGAACAGATGAACCACAGGATAGATAGGAAAATGTTTGCTTCCCATCTATAACTGACAAAATATTAATGCCCAGGAAATGTTTAGAACTTCAAAACTTGCTAAGAAAAATATAAACAATACAATAAAAAAAAGTCACAGGAGATGAATAAGAAATCTACATAAGAGAATATCTAATTGCCCAATAAACAAGAAAATATGCCCAGTGTCACCTAAAATAAGGAACATGCAAATTTAAACATAATAATAAAAAATACAGTTTAATCCATAAGACTGGCAAAAACTAGTAAATCTCAGCATAGATGTAGGAAGACAAATTTTTTCTATGCTGCTTTTGGGAGTATAAATTGGCACAAATATTTTATGAACAATTTGGCAATATTCAGTAAAACCATAGGGAGAATGACCCTATGACCAGCAGTCTACTTTTCAGGAATCTTGGAGAAAGTATGGGCTCACATTGAGAAGAAGATGCCTTGGACGTTGCATTGTCGTAGGAACAGAAAAAAAAAAAAAAAAACGGAAACACATAATGGGGAAATGGATAAATAAACTGGTATATGCAAATACTTGAACACAATAGAGCTGCTAAAATAAATTATTTTCATCTACATATTTCAACATGAATAAATCTCAGTATATAATTTTGAGTTTAAAAACAAAGCAATTTGTAGAAGAATGTGTTCAATATGATGCCATTCATTAAAATTTAAAAGCCCACAGGACAATATATATATATATTTTTTTGATACATACACATGTAGAAAGTATAACACGTGGGGTAATAATCCTGGCTAGAGCGGGTGCTGTTGAGGTCCCACTCCTACTCCCTCTGCACTCACCGTTCTGGAACTTCCAGCACCTTCTTGTAGTCAACATCCACCTGGCTTTCTTTCCTTCTTGGTATCAACTTTCCCTACTTTCTTACAGCTGCTTCCTGGGATTAATTATCAAACTACCCCCAGTATCAGGACAGCAGTTACCTCTGGAAAGGGAAAGGGGGGGAAGGGGGTGGGAGGCACATGTTCACTGTATACATCAAGTTTTACTTATCAAAAAAGAAATATAAAGCAAATATTAGCAAAATGTTCGGGTGGTGGATTTATGGGTGTTATTTTGCATATTTTCTGGGCTTCCAGCATTTCATAATTAAGAATAAAAAATGTGACATAAAGTAAATGCTTGATAAATCCATCATGAACAGAACACCAGTTCTGCATTTAATTATATTTCTCCCCCACGCAGGGTTACCTCTAGGATATTTGAGAGACTATGATAAGGAACCACTTTTTGCATTTTGATTTCAAGATATATTATAGGGACACCTGGGTGGCCCAGTCTGTTAAGCATTTGCCTTCAGCTCAGGTCATGATCCCAGGGTCCTGGGATGGAGCCCCAGGTTGAATTCCTTCCTCAGTGGGAGAGCCTGTTTCTCCCTCTGTCTGCCACTCCCCCTGCTTGTGCTCTATCTTGCTCTCTCAAATAAATAAATAAATAAATAAATAAATAAATAAATAAATAAATAAATAAATAAATAAGTTTGAGATGTATTATAAAATTCATGGGCCCATATGAAGTGAAGTGATTTACCAATGAAGATCTAGAACGATAGAGAAGAGCTATTTATACGTATTTGTTACTTCCTAATCAGGGAGTGGGAAGTCACCATGGTGAGCAGTTACCATCTCTTCCTATTCACATCCAAGGACTATGTCTTCATGCTTTTTATTGCCAGCTGCACCATTCCTAGATAATTTTTACATCCCATGCATTAAGAAAGGTAGCAAAGTGTTATTCACTCACAGTTCATGGCTCCTTGGAACTGGCTATAGTCGGAGTGTCCTAACACCCTTTATTTACCCGTGTTTCCCGCATCATGCCGGACAGCGCATCATCAAGCCCAGAGCCCATGAACACAGATTTTCAATGCCTGTCTCCAAGGTTGTTTATTGCACTTCGTTGACACCGACCATAAACAGAAACCTCATCCATATTATTCAGGAAAATGAGAATGATCATTCACTTTCTGGTTGTATTCTGTTTACTCCTGGGAATTTTATAGCATAGATGTAGAGCATGACATCTTCCATCTTGAACTCTGTAGACCAAATGGCTGCATTCCGAGAAGGTAATCTCTTTCAATGTTGACAGGATTTCTACTTTCTTCACAGGGTGACCAGCAAGAAGAGTAAGTAAGGTGTGTGTGCGTAAAGTATGAAGAGTTGGCCCATTAGTTCAGCCATGTCTGTCTCCCAGCCAGCATGGCTCAAGCTAGACCAGGAAGAACACGGCATTGCCACATCCATCCAAGGCAGGAGACAACATCCATTGGAAGGTCCCACTGGTATTAGGGAGCAATAGTCTCAAACACCCTTGGAAATAAACTCAGCCATCATGAGGACTGACTGCCTGATATGTGGTACAGGGCCTGTGGAGAGCATGGGGTGGCCATAGGGAGCCAGCAGTGGGGGTCACATAGGATAAAAGATGCCTCCCACCTCCACTGCTCCCTTTAAGTACCATAAGCCCGAGGGAGCACCATGGTTGAAGCCAACACACACCACTCAGGTCCAGACGGTCAGCAGTGAACTACCAGCAATCCAGAGCCCCAAATTCATCCTCACTCAGTATAAGCGAGAGCACCCCAAATCAGCTTTCAGTGCCATCTGGCAGCCCCTTCTCACATGATCCAGTGAAAGAAATGTTACATTAACAAGGGGGAACAAGCTGCTTGCCGTGACACTCTTCCGGAACTAGAGCAGAGGCGCAGGACCCCCAGGCACAAGGTCTGGGGTTCCTCGGGGGAGCCCCCCAGAATGGGTGGAGGGTCAGAGAGAAACAGAACCCCACGCAAGTCATGGTCCTGGCTCACAGTCTCCCTGTCAGGCAGCATGCTGGCCCACTGACCTCAGGTGAGACCTTGACATTTTTAAGGCACTCAAAGCACAGTGTGGGGCATGGGGCGGGGGGCACTCATCCCCATCTCAGAGTAGAACAGTGCCTTGTCTCCCAGATCTGTACTTTATTCCTGTGTGTCCATTTGTAATTCACCCTTGATTAGGAATTCATTAAAGAGAAAGATGACATCACAATCTCCTTCCATGCCAATCACAGGCTCCGGCTTCATGCTAGGTTCCTACCATGCTAGTCTCCTACCCAAGGACTGGCCAAATTCTTTCCTTGGAAGCAGAGTCCAAGAAATGCTCACCTGGGGGTGACACTTGTGGGATTACCACACAAAAATAGAAGTGGAATCATTAAAATGTCCCTCCGAGTGAACCCTCTGGTCTGGCATGCAATCGTCAAACAGCCTCTGGTGTAACAACCAGGACTCCTGCTGTTCCCTCCGCTGCTTCTATACTAACATTCTGAAATACCTTTTTAGCAACACCAAAGAATAAGGGTGTCATCTTGTAGTCTGGGATCTTTTCAATATTCTGAAAAATTATTTTCTGTATCTTTGTACAAATAATGTATCTCATGATGCTTTAGCAATGTGTGTGTTTGTGTGTGTCTATGTATTTGTATATTTGTGAGTGTGTGTGTGTGTGTGTGTGTGCGCACGTGCACACATGCACGTTTCTTCCACTAACCTTAGTGGGGAGAAAATGGAACAATTAATTGCTCTACCCAGGCTGCTAATTTTCTTTCTCTCTCCTACTCCCAGTCTTCTGGCCAATTTAGCCTTTCGCTCCCGTTTTGCCTTTTCTCAGTGAAACTGCTGTTTCCACTCTTGAGTGTCATTTCATTACATTAAAGCGGCCTGTGCTCCATCTTCAGACTCACTCTTGTCTGGGAGGAAGTGTAAATGGCTTAGCACTGCACAATGTGCTTCGTCCAAAAAAAACCCTCACTGTAATGTATATTTCCTCATTGTTGTGCTTGGGGGTATCAATTAATGTCAGAAGGCTGACAATCCCTTGAACACATCCCTTTGACTACAGATGCTCGTGTGACAACTGCTGACATCTGTGCAATGTTTTCTACCCATAGCTCACTCCTCTTGCCCTTGATTTCCGTGACATTCTTATACTTGTTTCCTCATTTCCTTCTCCTTGTAGGGACAAAGAGTGTAACAGGGGTGGGTTCTCACTGGACTCTAAGCCCCGTGGCATGTCTTTCTCTTTTTCTTTCTCTTTTTCCCTGTCCCATAAGAAACTTACCCAAAATTGAAAGACAGTTAAACAACACTATGTTACCCCTTTCTCCTACATTCTTACAGTCATACAATGGTTAGGTTGTAAAAGGAAGCAGCTAAAAATTGTAACTTCAGAATTAGAGGCCAAGATTTTCATCCGTCCTCTTTTTTAAAATCAAGACTATACGGAAAAGGACTTCCATTTGCTATGCAAATGCACAGAGTACTCCCCAAGAATGGAAATTGAGACTAGGCCAACCTACCCTGAGTTAGTTAGATGGGCCAGGGTGGATCCACAGGGAAATAAGTCTAACTGACTTTCTGGCATTGCATAGACAGAAACTGCTCCAAGCCAACACTGAGCAAAGAGTTCAGAGGTGAGTTATAGAGCAAGTGCATATACCTGGGCTCCCATGGGGGACCACAGTTGGCATCTCTCCTTCTAACACAGGGTCAGGTATTCCGAAGCCCCGGGGGGAGCCCCCTGCGTGTGTATGTGGGTGTTGTGCCCTCAGGCAGGTCTGGGCCCTTCTTTCTCTATTTGGAATGTCAGTGCTAAGTTCTGTTACAAAAGTGTAACTGATCCCCACTGGGAAAATCCAACAGATCCTTTCAGAACATAGACTTGTTTCCTCACAGCACGGTCCTATGCATCTTGAGATGCACAGAAAACACAAACCAGTCAGAAGGAAACCAAAAGGAAATGCCGCTACAAATAAACAGAGAGGTTTTTCTTGCACCCCTGCAGAGCTGGAGTGAGAAAAAAAATATTGCTTGTTTATAGGAATGTGACCTTGAGACTTCAAAGGAAAGAAAGATGCAATGGGGGCCATCAGTGAAGGAAATGCCTTTTTTCCTAGATTTTTTTAATGCCAGTTTTGTGAGTGGGTGAAGCCAAAGTGAGTTAAGAGATCAAAATTGATTTTTTTTTTCTTCCTGGGAATCAGCTCAGGCTCACCATTCTTTATCATGCTAGGGTCTTACCCTAGATAAAAATATGGTTGCTTTCAAAATAAACTTGAGGGAGAAGGAAGATGGGACTTACGAGGATTCCCACATTAAAACTTCAAAGTCTTTTCCTTTGCAACACAAATTCTAATGAATATTTAAAGGATGCTCTGGAACAACCATGCCCAAACCAAAGCAGGAGACATCCAATGCAGCAATGATATGCCTTCTTGACGGTCTGAAGGGGATCGGGGGCACGCCCAAGAAACATCTCTGCGGTGACAAATTACTCCAGGAGCTTCACCTTTGAACCCCAGTTAAATCCTACTGACTGTGAAATGGCAGCTTTGCAAGAAACATGGTTTGAGCTCTAATAAAACATTTTCCCCTGCTTTCCCGAACTTAATAAATCCAAGAAGAGATCTCCGAAGTCTGGGCAGGGTAGTATTGCTATAGCCGTAACCCCATCAGCAGCCCCCGGGGTCCCAGCTCTAACAATGGTCAATATCATCACGGAACAGGGCTCCGCTTTGATATTCCACATCGCTCAGATCCCTGGAGCACATCTACATAAATCAGCTGGAGAAAAAGAATTCTAATAACAGTAACAACAGCATCCTATTCTGTGATTGAAAACTGCAACTATGTTTTCCAATCTCTGCCTGCAGTGAAAGAGTGTCATCATGTGGAATGAAAGGCCATGCATTATAAGCCCCCCCATGCCCATATGCTTATGAGGCCCCGTTTGCATCAAACCCAAAGATGACTTGATTTTTAAATTGGTCTCTGAACTCCTGCCTCATAAGCTGAAAGACACAAACGTATTTATTCAAGGAAAGCTCCATAGAGGTGAAGGAGGTGATCCTCGGAGACTCTACCATAACTTCTCCCCAACTGCCATTCATTAAACATGTTCCATCTCATGAACCATGAATCATTTCATTTTTAAGTACTCTTTTATTTCCTTTAAATTTATCTAAAACTTTATTAGATTCAGCTGGCACAGGCCTGATAGACAGTCTGCATACATTTTAAACCTTCCCACCGGAGAAGCATAAAACATCTAAAATCTATATTTGATCCAACAACAGCAGCACAGTGTTTGAATTAGAAACAGATTAGACATAATTGAAGATAAAGAGGACGCAAGCACCACTCCCATTTTGGTGAAGGGGGCTTTAAATTATCAGATTCATCCAGAATACATTACCAAGAAACATTGAATTGTTATCTTTAGACAGCCTTTTCTAAGAGTTTACAATTTCTCAGTTCAGTGAAGCTTACCACCAGCTTGTTATCAGAACAAAAAACGAAAAATCATTCGGTTCAGAGCACAGAACTGATCTCACCTCAAAAAGTACACATTTCGTTCTTGATAACAGACACTTCATTGGACAGCCCAGGAGCTAGACCAGCACAACCTTCTCAGGTCCTTCCACTTCCCAGGTAATTCCTGAGTAGGCTGCAAACTGGCATTGTTTACCACTAGGGCTGCCTGCCAAGCCCCGCCTCCATCTTTAATTAAACATCCGCAGGTCCCTGGTATGTAGGCGTCCCACACCCACTCACTCGCGCATGCACGCGCGCGCGCACACACACACACACACGTGCGCGGACAGCGCCCTTCCACCTCTCTCATTAGTAATGGAGTCAAACTCATTATGCAAAGCAAATTTACCAAATTTAATTAATGCAAGTTAAATAAATGGGGTGCCATGTTTTAGGGGTTTTGTTTGTTCTAACAGGCAAAATCAGACTTTGCAACAAAAATCAAAAGTGGACCAGAATAATTTCATTACCAAGTGAATAACAGAGCGCAAGCCTGTCTAGGTTACTTCTCATTAAACATATCTTTTCTCATTTCCAATGGAAGACATAAATACTGTCATAAAGCATCAAATCTCAAATTTTCTAAAGACAAAAAAAAGGAAAGGAGAGGAGAGATCTTAAATAACTTTGGAAAAATTTAGGGTCCACTAGATCATAAAAGTCTCAGAACCTTTTTGGTTAAGCCAAATCTTGAACTTATAGCTTTAACTCAAAAGTTTCCACTGCAGGGGCGCCTGGGTGGCTCAGTTGGTTAAGCGACTGCTTTTGGCTCAGGTCATGATCCCGGAGACCTGGGATCGAGCCCCACATCGGGCTCCCTGCTCGGCGGGAAGCCTGCTTCTCCCTCTCTCAGTCCCTCTGCTTATGTTCCCTCTCTGGCTGTGTTTCTCTCTGTCAAATAAATAAATAAAAATCTTTAAAAAAAAAAAAAGTTTCCACTGCAGTAAAGCAATAATTTTTATTAGCAACTAGAAATATTTCCATTCTCTCTCTTTCTCTTACTCCCTCTCTTTCTTTCTGTCTTCTGCCTTAATTATTTTCATTCTGTCCAGTTTTAAGGAGGAGGTAGAGGTTTGGGAAATCTGCTTTGAGACAGGCATCAGATCTGACACACAGTAGGCATTTAATAAGTAATGGTAGAATTAAATGATTAATTTAATGACTATCTGGCTTTGATTTTGCCACTTCCTATCTGTACTTCAGTGTGTTTCCCTCAGCTCTTTCCCTAAAGCACATTCTTTTGTCTTCCATGTTACTTCGCTCCTTGGGAGGAGTTTTTAATTGAAAAAACCTGAAGTGCTTTGTGATGTCCAAGTAAAATTAGGCCATAGACGGAGAGTCTTGAAGACATACAGGTGAAGATGTATGTGTGCAGAATGTAGGTATGTGAACACGCGTACCAGAGTGTGTGTGTGTGTGTGAGAGAGAGAGAGAGAGATCAGGAGAGTCAGAAAGTAACTTCTTGCTACATAATCCCTAGAAGGCAGCCTTCTAGATTTAAAAAAGGGCACAGTTTTATGGGGTGCCGGGGTGGCTCAGTTGGTTAAGTGGCTGCTTTCGGCTCAGGTCATGATCCTGGAGACCCAGGATCGAGTCCCACATCGAGTCCCACATCGAGTCCCACATCGAGTCCCACATCGAGTCCCACATCGAGTCCCACATAGAGTCCCACATCGGGCTCCCTGCTCCGCGGGAAGCCTGCTTCCCCCTCTCTCAGTCCCTCTGCTTGTGTTCCCTCTCTAGCTGTGTTTCTCTCTGTCAAATAAATAAATGAAATCTTTTAAAAAAAAAAACAAACTTAAAAAAAAAAAGGGCACAGTTTTGGGAGTCAGGCAGATCTGCATTTAAATACTAACCCTCAGGGACAGACCACAAACTACTAGACTGGGTTTCCTCCTCCTCTTGTGGGGAAAATCCTTCCCTCCAGGGCTGCCATGAGGTTTAAATGAGGTCACATCTCTTAGAAAACTCCCTACTGTGCAAACTCTAATTTAGAACTTAAAACCGTATGTCCTGCACATACAGTGTGAAAAATTGGGGTTGTGTTCCTCAAATGCACTTTGAATAATAAAAACATCAAAGTAATAATGAACCAAAAATCAAATGCACACATTTTACAGTACGTTTCTGTAACGCAAATGATTTTACAAACGTATATTTTAAATGTAAAAACAAACCCAGACATAAGATTTCCATCAGAACTCTTTCTTTTCTGAGTTTGCCAGACCAGTGGAACCAGGAAGAGGTACTTGGTCTGAGGCCGTGAGTTTGCAAAGTAGTCACCTTCTTCCAGCCCTGGGAAATCCACTGGATTCTTGATGAAATTCTTGTCTGAAATTTCTTTTTCAACTATCCTCTGTACAGCACTGATGGAAGTCTGCCCAACGGTGGTAAATGCATCCTTGGCAAATTCTTATTCTTCAAGGACTCTCACTTGTTTATTCCAGTGAGTTCTCTTTACCACACCGCTGATTCCAACCATTTCCTTTCTCCGGAATGCTGATGACACAAAATTCTTCTCCTGGAGGAACCAAAATATTCTTTGTTCTCCCTGACAACATATCCCTTTGATGTCTCTGTGAGTCTATTCTTTAGCATAGGAAATAATAATAATACTCTTGCCAAATTTGGTACTTAGTTCTTTAGACATACAAATTTGCTGCATGCAATCACACATCCCTGCAAGCTTAAGTTTCCACCTCACAAGTCATCCCATCCCATTTTCTTATCTCTGCTGATTGCATCGACCTGAGCTCTCTTCACTTCCTTCGGATATTTCCCTTGCCCTTCAGAACTGCACTCCCAGGCAAATGTAACAATTTGAAACTGCTGGCTAGCTCATCTGCTTTCAGAACCAACTCCTACTGACGAAAATGCGCTTTATTTCCATAGGGATGGATTTTTTCTTAACGTTTTTATAGTGTCTTGTGTGTCATATGTCCTCTTCTTAAATACATCAAAGAGAAAAAAAAATCATTTCAAATTCTGAAGCCACTCTGTCAGGGGGTGGGTGATAGAGACTCGGGCTGAGGACAGTGAGCAGTCACTTCTGACTAGGACATACCTTCCAAGGTTTTAAGGCTGTCAGAGCTGCCCTGATTACATGAGAACGAAACAGTCACTCATCCGGTCACTATAATCTTAGTGCAGCTGGGTGCTTCATTTCTTTTAAAGTAGCGACTTTCTATTTTGTGGGTAGGGAGTAGTGTTTGCATTCGAGAGAAGAAAATGGAATTTGTTTTGGGGGAACACCCTCCACTTTGTCGGTTGAGACCATTTGCATGAGCCTCTGTAGTCATGCAAATACAATGTGAGGGCATACCGGTTGTTCTCTGGAAGACCCTGACCTGGAGAAGTCACACCCAGGTTTCAGGCTGAGGGTCTGAATGTCCTTCTACATGTCCATTGGGCTTCTCAGCAGCACTATCTTCTGTGGCGTCCCAGCAAGGCCATCCACTCAGATGCCTGGGAGATGGAGACGTGTGTGGCTTTGTTTCCAAGCACTTTCTGCACAGAGGCTGAGATGAGAAGTTGAACCATCAGGGATTTGCAGATCAGAACCCCTCTTCTGGGGACACAGAGAGGAACCTGGGTTATGGCCTTGGTGCCAGCCCAACCCGGACTGGAAGGAAGGTGTGGCCCGTGGGGCGTTCCCCACAGCCCAGCAGGTGATACTCGGGACAATGGATACTGCAGTCACGTCTGGGCCTTGGGAGATGCCCTGTGAAGGAAATGTGTCAGGACAGGTTCTCTTTGAAACTGGAAGTTGACTGGACTCTAGCTCTGAAGGCCTAGAAGGCCCAGTGCTGAGACTGACGCTGCCCCCCACCCCCAGTGGGAAGCCTGTGGGAATAAGAAGGAAGATTTTGACTTGTGGGCTTTGAGGGGCCTTTTCTGACAGCAGTTGTAAACCGCTCTGTGTTGTCTACACAAGCCTGGCCTGAGTTAGTCAGGGAAGTAGGGAGGGCAGCCGGCTTTCCCCAAGGCTGGAGCGGGCACCGTGGGAGGTGGGCTGGATAAAGGTGGTGTGCCCACGGAAGTGGCTAGATCATGAGGGCCATCGGTCGTGTGGGCAGAGCGTGGCACCCACATTAGAAGCTGAGTAGAAAGAAGCCCTAGAGGGACTTGTTCTTAGGGACATTACTACCTGGCTAACAGAAGCCCAGACTCCTGGGCTCTTCACAGTGGTAACTGAGGAAATACTTGAGGGCCCTTCCCTTGGCCAAGCTCATGTTGTAGTAATCTGGGAATGAAAAGGATAGGCCATTTCAGTTTCTGAAAATGCTTAAGCAACAGACATCGAGGTGGAGTTCGATTATTACCATGGGGTCTTACTAAAATCAGGAGATCACCTATAAAAGACACACAAGAAATATGCCCTTTCGAAACCTTTCTCCTGTACTGGGTGTTACATGCAACTGAGGAATCACTAAATTACCCCTGAAGCTAATAATAGCGTGTATGTTAATTAAATTGAATTTCAATAAAAATAAATGAATACAAATAAAAAATAAAAACACAAAACCTTTCTCCAAATTCAGACAGATCTCCCAAAGGGCCAAAGAAGTAGAAGATAGTTATAGCAAGATAAAGAATTAATAATAGCCTAGTACATGTATTAGAAAGTTTATGACTAAAAAAAAAGTTCATGATGTACATTTTTGTTCGCACTTCTATCCCTGAAAATAAAGTATTCTTGCCTTGACTGTAGCCACTCACAAACAAGGATGTCTGCGGGTCACAGATCTCACTTCCCGCAGAAAAAAGCAGATTCACCAAATATCTTTTTTGTCCTGATACATTTCACCAGTAGAGACGAGCTAAGTATAATATTTAGGTTTGAGAATGGAAATATAAACATAATGTTAAGCCTCACGTGATAAATGTCTTCCCCCAAACAGGGACATAAACGAGCTCACCTTCTGATATCTCTCTCTCTTCCATAACTCAGGGAGTCTGTGACTGATTTAAAGCACGCCCCCTTGCTTCTGACTTTACACAGCTAATGTGAGGTCAGGTGTGAGTCAGAGCAGCCAGAAACAGAATTTGCTTGAAATCAGGCCTCAAATCTAGAAGCACAGGTCTATCCAGCTGCCTTTATGTATTCCCAGTGTTAACAGACCTTTGTATGCTTCTCAAGTTCTAGTGTATTTACCCCTGGATAATCACAAGGTTCGTTTAGGGCAAGTTACGATTTTCAGATAGATTTATCTTTGGACCACTTTTAGATGAGACTTATATAATCCAGGGCGAGAAATGGTCAAGTTATTTAACAGATCTGATAAATGCCCATGTAGACTCATTCAATCTTTTGTTTCTTGGTTCTACAGCTTTATTGAGGTATAATTAACATACCATATGGTACACCTCTTTGAAACGTACAACTTAATAGATTTTAATTTCTATATATACCTATGACACCATCACCACAGTCGAGATAACAAACATGTCCATCATCTCCCCAAAATTTTCTCATGTTCCTCTGTTTTTAACCAAGAAGAATGTATCCACTAGCTCTTTACTTTCTGTCTTATTTGGCTTTTGTTTGGACAAGTTGTATAAATACAAGCAATTTGTTGACAATGCATTCTTAAATAAGGGAACAAAAATATCTGTCTTGAAATTGCATCTTAGAAGAAGACATTTCCATGGTAAACCCAATTTGTCCCAGGAAGAATTGAGCTATGTGAAAGATGGGATTGAAAAGGAAGAAACCGTATTTTCAAAGGTCCGTGGCTGTCCTCTCTTACAGGTCTGCAACTTCTCCGAAGCTAACCTGGAGAGAAACAACAGATTCCTGCCCATTAGTATTCTAGATTCCACCCTGCCTCGGATTTGGTGATAGAAGGGAAACCCCCACCTCGGGTGTTATTTTGGGAAACCACATTTTATAACTGGCCACTAATTACATGTTATTTAGGAATTGTCTGCTAAAAATCTTAATGCTCTGCATAAAGTAATGTCAATAGCCCTATTAATACTATGGTACAATGATCTTCCCTTCTCTGATCTTTGCCTGGCTGGAGTCCTAGATTCCTGGCTCTGCTGCTTCCTAGCTGTGAGTGCCCCTGGGAAAGACATTTCACATATCCAGGACTCAGCTTCCTCATCTGTAAAATGGGACTCATGGTAATCACAGGGTTTCCATGAAGATGAGATCATAGAATAGGCACTCGATTCACATTAGCTGTTGTGATTGTACATCTGTTTACTGCTTTTCCTAATTGTGCTATCTGCTAGAAGTGAGAGGTAAAAGTCACAAATTCCAGTGTTGTTGCCATTCTGGAGCAAACATTGATTACTCAACAAATTTTAGTGGAGCCAGCCATGCACTCGTGGTACCTGGCCATCCACCCAGTGACCAACATAAACTGCTCCCCGGGAGCCTTCCGGTTTAGGGAGAGAAGAAACGTCAATTTCGGGAGAGAAGTTCCTCCACCAGTGCAGCTTCCCCAGGCTAAAAGTGACCTCACCCTTTGCTGGAAGGCCTCAGGTGCTCTCTTGCAAGACCCGCCCCCCACCCTTGCTGAAGCAGTTCTCTAAGTGTAAAGTGGTCCCATGGGGGTCCAGCTTGTCCTCTGTAGACAGCCCTGAATCATTAAAGCCACGTAATCATTACAAAGTGTCCATCTTAGTTATGGGAGTTTGTCCTAAGGATATTGACCAAAAAGAGAAACAATAAAAACAAAAACAAAAACAGACATCAGAACGTTATACCCAATACTGATGCTAATGGTGAAGAATTCTCAACAGCCTAATGCAGTGACTAAATTTGGCACATCCCCCTGCTGGGATATAATGCGGGGATTTAAAGGGGTAAATACAAAGGCCACAGAGACAGAGAAAATGTTTCTGCCATCATGTTAAGTTTTAAAAAAAGTTTGATTTTTGCACAACATAATCTAACCTCATAAAAATAAACATAATTTAGGCGAAGATGGAAAGAAACATGCAAAATTGTTTTTTATGTTCATAGAGTAGGTGATATTTTTCTCTTATTTTCCAAACTTTCTATAATGTTTTCTCATTGCATTTTTTGAATTGTAGAAAAGGGTGGCTTCCCAGATAACTTTGAAGAAATGACAAAGTCCAGGGTTTTTTGGATAGGAAAGAAAGTTGTGAACATATACTCACATGATGTGTGTGTGTGCGTGTGTGTGTGTGTGTGTGTTATTGTTTTGTGGACTTCTTTGCTTCATCATTGAGCTGGGGGCTGGGAGGGTCGTGGTGAATGGCCATGCCAGAGTTTGCCTAGTAACAAAGAAGAATTCCTCAGGGGAAACTTTCAGTTGTAAGAGATTTATAGGTGTAGATCCGGCAGCTAAATGGTAGCTGGTTTGGCTCCTGGAAAAGGGGAAGCCTGGCAGATAGGACTCGAGGCAAAAATGGAGGTAGTTTTGCATAGAGTAGAGAAAATTTGGGTATTAGAGATCTGTGTTCAACTTTGTGTCCTTGGGGTAATCGGTTTATGTTCAGTTCAAGTTACTTCATTTTCTAAACCTGTTTCTTCATCTGTGATATGGACATAACTATGATTATCCTCTCCAGAAAGCTCTAGTGAAGATTTTGGTTGAGTTCACTGTACTTGTTGCTGAGTATAAAACAAGTAATAAGAGGGGCACCGGGGTAGCTCAGTCATTAAGTGTCTGCCTTCAGTTTGGGTCCTGATCCTGGAGTCCCAGGATCGAGCCCTGCATTGGGCTCCCTGCCTGCTTCTCCCTCTCCCACTCCTCCCCCTGCTTGTGTCCCCTCCCTAGCTGTGTCTCTCTCTGTCAAATAAATAAATAAAATCTTTAAAAAAAAGTAATGAATAAGAGACTAGGCTTGCTGTCAAGGAACAGACAGGGGAAGAACATTCTAACAGAAGATGGGAAGGCAGAGAAGAGTGAGACCACCATGCTTGGGCAATTACTAGTGCCAACAGTAACATAGGGCATGGCAGAGCTAAAGAACTCAAAAGAGGCAGGGAAGAGACAGACCCATATATCCCATAGCATTAACCGTTACCCTGGACACAACAGAGAACCACTGAAGGATTCTATGCAAGGGAGTGGAAACTTTTTTTCATTACATAGAACACTCTGCCAGCCCCACGAAAGATGAGGCTCAAGGCACTGAAATCAAGAAAGAGGCCATTGGGTGGTCCAGTGAGAGATAAAAATAGGTCCAAAACTGAGCTCCTCATCTCCTCCCTACTCATTCCCAGCACAAACCCATCCCCCAACCCCTGCCCCCCATGGTGAGTGGGTGGTGATGACCCTTCCAGTCGCTCACTCACGGCTTACTCTCTCTCACATCCCATGTCCGCTCCATCAGCAAGTCCTCTTCTTGGTCTACCTCCAGTTATAGCCAGCACCCAGTGACATCTCACCATTTCCACCGTTACCGCTCTGCTAGAAACCGGTTTCATCTCGAGCCCGGAATACTGCAATGGAATTCTAACCATTCTCCCCTCTTTGGCCTCCCTTCAATATAGCCACCAGAGGGATCCTTTTAGAACCTGGCAACCAGGTCACTCCTCTACCCCAATCTCCCTGAGACTCGCTTTACCTCTCTCTTGCTTCTTTTCTCTTGAGAATTCATCACCTTCTCAGTAGGTGATTAGTGATACATATTTGTTCAGAAAATGTTTGGACAATTAAAGTCATTATCTAAAGGAGTAAAAGAGGTAAATAGGTGGAGAGGAGATATTTTTGAGAATGACTTTGGAGATGAAATTGGCCATATTCAGTAACTGATGAAAAGTTTAGAATGAGGAATCTGGATGACCGCCAGGTCTCTCACCTGGGCACCTGGATGAGTTGTCATAACCTGAATGAGGGAGAGACGCAGTGGGACAGGTATGAGGTATGGAACATCCTGAGTGAGAAGCCCCAAGGGATGTACAGATGCAGGCATCTGGTAGACTGCTGGGCACAGAGATCACAAGGGTTCCCTCTGCCCACCAGACTTGCCCTGTCCTAGGTTCCAGATAATGTCTGGAGGAGGGTAAAATCCAGTTCGGGAAGTCTCAAACTTTAGTGTACATCAGAATGCCCCAGGGGCACCTGGGTGGCTCAGTCGCTGGGCATCTGTCTGCCTTTGGCTCAGGTCATGAAGCCGGAGTCCTGGGATCGAGCCCCACATCGGGTTTCCTGCTCAACAGGAAGCCTGCTTCTCCTCTCTCAGTCCCTCTCCTTGTATTCCCTCTCTAGCTGTGTTTCTCTCTGTCAAATAAATAAATAAAATCTTAAAAAAAAAAATAGAATGTCCTAGGGATCCCTATTTAAAGTTCACACTTCCTGACCCATTACTGCTGATATGTAAGATTCGTAAGGAGAGCAGAAAACTCTTTTATCTATTGCCCAGGAGATCCTGGTGCCAATGATCCACAGGCCTCACTTTTAGAAATAATGACTTGATTCTTCTCTCTCACTTTGATCTCACTCATTATGTCTAGATGTCCGAAAAATATGTTTATTATTGTTTTTTAAAGTCTGAACATTGTCAGATGATAACGCCGACATCCAAGTAGCCCATAGACTGCCATACTTCTGTGCATTTGATAAGGAATTTTATGATAACAGCATATGTCATAATTATATTATAGAATGCAACAGCACGTTCCAGAGAGTACACATAATTATTTAGGGCAATTACATCGTTTGTTGAATTGTTATAATTTCATTAAGTATAGGAACCTGTAGTGGATTAAATTCAGGAATGGTAAAGTTTTATAGTGGCTTCTCTTGAAAAGTTTTAAGCATATGAGGTTTGTATTGTTCTGCTGAGTCCCAATTAGGACCAAACACAATAAGAAATTAGAGGCAATTTGCCTTGCATAACCTCTTTAGTTTTGTTCTACCCCCAACTCTATACCTCCCACCTTCCCTTCTGATAGGAAGCAGTCACTTACCCTGGTCTCCCCGGGCCCAATCCCCTACCTCCTAGACACCCTCACCTCTATGCCTTGCTCTCCATTCACTGAAAAATATATCTCAGTTTCTCAGAGCCTCTGGGGCCCAACTTTGGGGTTTTTTTTTTATAGACTCATAGCAGATTCAAGATCACAAAGGATGACCTGGCTGGGCAAACCAAGGTCCAGGCGCCCCAAGACCAGCAGTAGATCATCAGCACTTGGCACTCTGATGTAGACTCTCTGACCCTACCCACTGCAGACCTACTGAATCAGGATCCACCTTTTTATAAGATCCCCAGTTGAGTTCCCTGAACCTGCAAGGTTGAGACATCCCACTCAAAAGCCTAGAGTAGATCAACCTGGTCCTCTCTCCTGATAAGGAAACCAAGACCCAAATTGATTAGCCCATAGCTAATCATGCTAGAGCAAGAATGAAAATATTACTATTTCACTAACAGCTACAATTAAGTACCAACTATGTGCTTTGCATGCATTTTCTCTTTTAAGCCACTCAACAACCATGCAATGCTATTAGTGCTCCCACTTTCCAAAGCAGAACCCAAGACTCAGAAATGGAAACTTAAGAAGGTTAGAGGTAAC
This sequence comes from Spilogale gracilis, assembly GCA_004023965.1. Lineage (NCBI taxonomy): Eukaryota > Metazoa > Chordata > Mammalia > Carnivora > Mephitidae > Spilogale > Spilogale gracilis. Next base: position 35,931 of record PITA01003119.1, on the reverse strand, counting down.
CGAATTTCCCAACACTAGAGCTTTCCAATTCCAACATCTATGCTCTCAAAACAGTGCTTTTTATGTCTAACCCTTTAAAAACAATTGGTTGGAATGCCAAGGTGTCAGGCTCATGAAAGAATGATTTCTTCTCATTCAGAATCTGTCCTTTGCCCTCCCAACCCAGGACCAAAGGGCTCAAAAGCTCTTCCTCCTGAGGGAAACTTCTTCCCTCTTCTTACATCCACCAGCTATCTTAGCTTTCAAAGCATTTTACATTATTTCCTCCAACTTCCAAGTCTTCACTGGTGTTATGGTTAATTTTATGTGTCAACTTGATTGGGCTAAGGGATGCCCAGATAGCTGGGGAAACATTTTTCCTGGATGTGTCTATAAGGATATTTCCAGAGTAGGTTGTCATTTGAATACTTTGAATTACTCATTTGAACTGAGTAAAGAAAATTCACCCTCACCAGTGTGGACAGGCATCATCCAATAGTTGAGGGCCCAAATTGAATAAATGGGCAGAGGAAGGGTGAGTATTCTCACCTGTCTTGGGCTGAGGCATTCATCTTTGACCTTAGACATAGAGTTCCTGGTTCTCAGGCCTTCAGACTCCAGTACTCACACTGGTAGCCTTCCTGGTTCTCCAGCTTACAGACATCAGATCATGGAACTTGTTGACCACCAAGATCATGTGAGCTAATGTGGGGTGTGTGTGTGTGTGTGTGTGTGTGTGTGTGTGTGTGTGTGTGTATTTATACTATTGGTTCTGTTTCTCTGAAGAACCCTGATTAATAGAACTAGGCTGAGCCATAGATGTTCCAGTTACCTCCAAACTGAGTCAGTTGTAGCTCCCATTTGAATACAGAGTTCCACCTGGAAGCAAAGGGAGTCCCACACATCCCTCACTTCCCCACACCCACAGGAGGCAGGGGAACTCTGTAGGAAGATTGTGATCTGCAGCTGAAGATAATTGTAGTCCATTTACCTCCCATGTTGTTCTGGCAATGTCTTCTCCCACTCCAGTTTCCAAGTTGGAATTCCTTGGACAGTCAGCACAGCTTCTTCTTGAATGGGCACTCTTACTTTTTCATTTTTTTATACCAGACTTTCTAATCCCTTTCTTTTCCACGCTTCCCTCAGGGTTCCACACCAGCTTTGTTAAAATTCCTGACGCCCAAATGCTCATTGTTCTCATCTTCTCCTTTCCTCCCCTCCCTAAGGTGCTTCATTACAGTTCCATTTTTTTTTTGACCCAAACTTACTCATATTCCTCATCTCATGTGAACAGTTGAGAACTACTAACTCCAGGGTTCTATAATTCCATGGCTTCTGCTTCTGTGAATCTGAGGCAAACAAATTTAGCAAACAAAATGAAAAACAGAAGGAAAAATTGCAGCTCTTACAATTTCCAGAGTGAAGAACTGAGTCTGTATTTCTGAATAATCTATGATATCCTGGCAACTCAGCCTATCATTCTTGGCCAACTGTTAACCTCTACCTTCCTCTGGGTACTTTTCTTCAGGATAAATATTTAATTCAATGTAATATATGTGGAATAATTATATGAGACAAATGAATGAGAAAAATATGATAGTAGAGGGGCCAATAATGTGAAATGAGTGTTCACTATTGATTATGAATATTTATTAATTATATTTAATTAATTTAAAATACATTTAGAACTATTTTATCTTTTACATTAGAATTATTTCAGAAGATACTTGAATAAAGACCACAGTTCCTTCCCACAACTCTTAGCAAGTCTTCATCTCAGTCTCAAACCCTCTTCAAATGTTCTATGCCACGGTTCAGAAGCGAATCTCAAAACACGGTTTTTCATTATGTATTGTAATTGATCTTAAGCATAAGGAGAGATTCTTTTACTCCATATATAGATATATATGTGTATATATGTATGTGTGTATACATATAGAGAGAGAGAGAGAGAAAGAGAGAGAGAGAGAGAGATTACCTAATTTTTTTTTAAGATTTTATTTATTTATTTGACAGAGAGGGAGATCACAAGTAGGCAGAGAGGCAGACAGAGAGAGAGGAGGAAGCAGGCTCCCTGCTGAGCAGAGAGCCGATGCAGGCCTTGATCCCAGGACCCTGAGATCATGACCTGAGCTGAAGGCAGAGGCTTTAACCCACTGAGCCACCCAGGCGCCCGAGAGATTACCTAATTTATACGATGTCTGCAAGATACCAAAACAGGTAAAATATGAAACAAAGAGATCATTTAGTATTGTGTAGACTCAAAACAGACGACTTGGCTGAATTCAGCACATCTTTTTTTTTTTTTTTTTTTTTTTTTCAGCACATCTTTTATTATCCACAACTTATCTGTGTGGAAAAGTCATCAGTGTGGTGAAACTCTCCAGGGTAGGGGTAAAACCACCCGACAGATGGCTCAGGCCTTCACAAGTAGTGGCAATCCCTCCTCGGGGAACACAGCTCCTCCAAAGCTCTCTATGGATTCCAATATTGATTTTCAACAACTTGAGATATGCAGAAGGATGTGGTCACTGTTTAAGAGAATCTCGTTTTCATAGAGTAAACTGTGTTTGCAACACTGATGCATTTTCCTCGAACAAGCCCAGTCCTGACTCGTGGCATGATTTCCACCTTGACCCGAGAATGCCTGTGACCTCTCACTTCATTATGTCTGTTTACACAGCAATACTGATCGATCTTTCTTTCTGTATGGATGAGAACTGAGAGGTCTTTGATGTTATTACTTGTTTAGGTTGGCTGCTTCCCAAGAATATAGGCATGTAATGGGACAAACACAAGATAAAAAGGAATATGGCTACTGTAAAAAATGGGTGACTACTAAATTTTTCAACCAAATTCCTTTCATTTAATGTCATTAAGTAAAAAAGTGAGGTTTTTAAAATGAAAGTGTCCCCAATTGCTACAAAACTACCTCTTTGGTTTGTCAATAGAACCAATCTAGTTCCATCATATGGAAAAATGGAGATAATATTCAAGAGAAAAATTAGTAGGGGATCTTTAAATCTTTTCAGTTAGATATTTGTACATTAATCTGTAAATAACAAAAAAGTAGGATTTGAAATACTTTACTTGATTCGAAAAGTTATTTCGATTTCAAATCTCCTTTGTCTTTTTTATTGACCACCTCCTTTATGCATTTTATTTCCTATCTTGATGTGCCTACTCTAGCCATGTATCTCAACAACCATAGTCGGTTTGATTGCTTGATTTTTACATTAAAACCCCCCGCAAAGCCCTTCAAGGAAATGCACTCTGATTAACTCAGATTTATGTACAATCACAGTGCTCAAAAGTAACCAAGTAAAATTAGAACTTCTGCTTTCTCCTCCCAATTTTATAGATCTTTCTACTAAATCACTACTACTAAGCTTTAAAATACTCTGCAAATACACAGAACATACTTAGGAGACCAAGCATCTACTTTGATTTGTGGTTTGGAGCCCAGTTGGTGAAGAGCGATATTTATTATCTCCTGGAGGTAACCTCTCTTTCTTGAGTCCATATTAATCTCTTTTGGAAGCTTTAATTTAGCGGTTAAAATAGCAGAAATTGCCAAGACTGCCTATAGCCCCCCAGTGAGTACTAAATGGGCTGAAACTTCCCTTCCTTTCCTGTCCTCTGCTCAACTTTTTCCTATTTCACCAATAAATTGGCCTAAGTCAGTTATACTAACATGTAATGTGAGAAAATGCCAGCAGTTAATTAGGGATGAGCCTGTGAAAACTTGGGGGAAGCTACATGTTTCAATTATATTAATGAACACGCATTTGCAATCAAATCAAATGGATAAGCATTGTGTCAAGTTTTTATAAGAAGAGAATTGCATTTCACATGCATGAAAGCAACTCTCTTATAACTTACAAAAGCTGCGACTAAAAATAAGCACACAGGAGAACCATTAAAATACTTATTATTTGAGTTAAATTAGAATTCTATGAGGATGGTTTCATCAAATGATTTGTGTTATTTTAATTTCCTTTCACAATCAACCAGATTCAAATTACTCTACCTGCTGGTTACACGGTTAAGTAAATGCTTCTTAAACACCAAACCCCATTTTTTAAATAACATCCATCATTGAATTTTTAAAAAAGATTTAATACCCACAGGAAGCTAACCCCTATATATCCTCTGATTTTTAAAGTTGTCAACTCTTTCACATAATCTTTCCTAGAGGGGGAAAAAAGGTGTCTCAAATGCAAGAAAGACATATCTCAAATGTCCCAAATGTCAAATATATCTCAAAATGTTTGATGATTTAACAGTTGTCCTTGGAATTGAAGAAGAGGATGCTAGACTCTGTTAAAAGCCAATACCCATTCTTTAAAGTATGCGAACTGTGGTGTGGAGCTCTGACACTCCTAGTCTGCATGAAATTCTAGTTCGTCAGCAGCCAGAAATTGCCCGTGGACAAGAAACTGCTTCATGAAGTCAGTTTTATTACCCATCCATAAGTAGCTATATTTCTTCAAGTAGCTTTGATTCTTGTGAACATTAATAGTGACTAATTATGACCCACCAATTGCACTATGGGGTATTTACCCCAAAGATACAAATGTAGTGATCTGAAGGGGAACCTGCACCTGAATGTTTATAGCAGCCATGTCCACAATAGCCAAACTATGGAAAGAACCTAGATGCCCATCAACAGATGAATGGATAAAGAAGACATGGTGTAAATATACGATGGAATATTATGCAGCCATCAAAAAAACCCACAAAATCTTGCCATTTGCAACAACATGGATGGAACTAGAGAGTATTATGCTAAGCAAAATAAGTCAATCAGAGAAAGACAATTATCATATGATCTCTCTCTGAAATGAAGAATTTGAGAGGCAGGACAAGGTGTCGTGGGGGGAAGGGAGGGAAAAAATGAAACAAGATGGGACCGAGGAGGGAGACAAACCTTAAGAGACTCTTAATATCAGGAAACAAAGTGAGGGTTGCTGGGGGGTGGGAGGGAAGGGATAGGGAGGCTGGATGATAGAAATTGAGGAGGGGATGTGCTATGCTGCGTGCTGTGAATTGTGTAAGACTGATGATTCACAGACTTGTACCCCTGAAGCAAATAATACATTATATGTTAATTAAAAAAAGAAAAACAATGACTAGTTGTACCCAGCTCAATATTTCCTGGTGCATTTCCTCCAGCTCATCCATCTGGGCCATGTTCTTTTCTAATGGAAAATAAATTGAAAAAAGTAAGTGAGGCCAATGATTTTATTTAAACCTGGGAAGAATTAGAGGTGGACCAGAAGCTAGATTTTCTACCTTCCAAAGCCCAACCAGTACCCTATAAGAATTTCTGGTACACAAGAGTTCTCAAAATGCTGTACATTAAATACATTTTTGTAAAGAAAGTCTCACTTTAAATACAATAGAGGATCTTGTTATTTAAGGGAATATGTTGCAAATCACTTGATAGAGTAGAGAATTCCTTTGGAAAGGAAAAAGTTCCATGCTTAATGTGTCTTTCATGGGGAAACAGAGTAATATGGGTAAACCAGAACCTATTTTAGATTTCATAAGATAAGAAAAATATGCAACTAAGTCTCTGTGTAAGTGGGAGTTGAGTTTTTTCACCAAGAACATTCATAAACCAGCAGAATTAGATACCAATAGCGTGGTAGATAGAGAAGGAAAGACTTAGCTCTGACAATGTCATCTCCTCACCACCAGAGGCACTCAAGGTAGGCAAGGGAACATATCTCAAATGTCCCCTCCGATGTCCTTATTGTAAGCAACCCAGACCCTCCTCCTCAGCCCTGGAGCAACCAGGAGACTGATATTTTGAGGAAGATGAAACCAAATGTGAGGTGATTGTCCAGGGTTGCCCATGAGTGTCTTTGCCTTGGAGTCCCTACTTACTCTTGGCTGAATACATATTAACCAAACATTGTTTGTGGTCAGTCTGTAAGATCTGGTTTCTATTTTTATGCTTAATGCAATATTATGTCATCTTTACAAAAAAACTGGAGAGAGAAAACTGAGGAGAGACTCAGATACGTTTGGGAGAAATATGCCAGTTATACCCTAGAGATTGACTCTTTTAGTGCTGTTTTTATCCTAATATATCAGTCATTTATCAAAACTTGCACTCTATATACATAAGACACTGTGCCAGACTCTTTAGAGATAAAAGATGTATAAAGCAAATTAGAAAGGTTTAGATAATGCAGTAAAATGTCAGAAGATTATTATATAACCTTCAACTAGTGAGATGCAAGAAGAGAGAAAGAGGGCAGAATTCAAGATGGCTTCATGGTGACACTTGAAAAATGCATAGAATTTGGACATGTGAACATGAAGGAAAGAAACCTGAATGTAAAGAGTCTTGCAGACCACTTTCGTATGTGTTATTTCATTAAACCCTTACCTCACTTCCATGAAGATAATCAGTATGATTGAGACTCGCTAGAGGCTCCTAATCCCCCCCTTTTTTTTCTTGCAGCTGTGTTAGAACCCCGTCACTCAGTCTGGTCAACGGCATTTAGATAGAAGATAGGCCTGAGCACCAAATGCCTTGTAATCTTCTACATTTTCTCCTCACTTATCAGCCAGTGCATTGCAAAGAATCTGAGAAATCTCAAAGGAGGCTTCGGAATGTTGCAACATCACAAATGAAATGTACTTAAGGAACCTGAGTCACTGCTTATACTAGAATTCCTCTCCTCACAACACACACACACACACACACACACACACACACTCACAGGTGCTTCTCCCTGACAATGACTTTAGGCTTTGCAAGAGCAGGAAATAAATCTTTATTGTGTTAAGCAATCAGAATTTGGGGAGTGTTTGTTATAGCATCTAGCATTAAGTATCCCAACTGATACAGGGAGTTCCTACAACTTCCATTTAATAAAGGAGAAAAACGAAGCTTACAGAAGGAAGAGCAGAGAAAAGAAGGCAATAAGCTGGAAAAGCTGAGCAAATCCAAATTCACAGCCCTCCATGATCACACCCCGCCCAGTTTGCCAGCTGCCACTCTAGGATTTGCCTGTTCCCAACACACCATGCCTATGCAGTGCCACTCTGCTTATCCTGTCTTTTTCTTCTAGAATTCCCTTCCCCATCTGCATCTTTCAACTGTCTACTAATATTTCAGAGTCCAGTGTAAATATCACCTCAGTAATTGAACCTCAATAATACTCCCCTCTGCAATGGGATGTGGTATAGACAGTGAAGGACTGGGGCCAGAAGAAGGGTCCAGCTCTTAAACATGACCTTAAGCAAATAGACTGAACTTTCTGAGTCTTTTTCCTCTTCTCTAAAATGGATTTAATAACCTCTATTTTATGGGACCATTGTGAAGAGAAGGTGAAATGATGAATGAAGCAGTGCCACTGGTACATAGAAAATGTGAAATAATATTTGTTCCATGTATTCAATAGCCCTTTATGACTCTATTCATTCATATCTTTTCATGAAGACTGAACTCCAGAATAGCAGGAGACTTATTTTATTCATCATCATAGTCTTCATCTAATATGCAGTAGGTGGTCTAGTTAGATCAGTAGAAACTGCATTTCACACACACACACACACACACACACACACAGGAGTTTAATTCCATAAGTTTTGTTTGTTTGTTTGTTTTTATCTCATGTAAAAATCCAAAGATGAGAATCCAGGGCTGCTAAGGCAGTTTCACAGATGAGTCGGGATACCACACTCCTTCTAGCTTTATTGCCTACCATCCTAAGGATGGGAGCCTTGCTAGCCTTATCTAAGATGGTGGATGGGCTCCAGGCAACATATTAATATGCTCCAAGGAACACAAAGGAGAGCATGTGGCTCTCCCTCGTTGGAGACTCCTTGAAAGATGCGCAGCCAACTCTGCTTACTCATCATTGGCCAAAATTTAATTGTGTGGCCCCACCCCGTTGCATGGGAGGTTAGGAAATGAAGTCTTTAGTCTGTGCCTCTGTACACCCAAGTAATATTCAAAAGTTCTATTACTGAGGAAGAAGATAAGATTTGTTACTGGTGTGACTGCTAGTAGTATCTGCTATATTAAATATACTGCTCTGCTTTGAAAATGATTCTGGCAGTGATATGGAACACGGAAAACCAAGGGTCAAAGCCAAGAACAAGAGAGAGAATTGGGATATTATAACGGTAATACTTTATAAAGCTACCTTATTTTTAAAGATTCATTCATTTATTATTTTAGAGAGAGAGTTGAGAGGGTGGGAGGCAGAGGGAGAGGGAGAGAGAGAGTCCCAAGCAGACTCCCCACCAAGCACCGAGCCAGATATGGGGCTCAATTCCACCACCCTGCGATCACGACCTGAGCCAAAATCAAGTGTCTGATACACCCCACTGAGCCACTCAGGCAACCCACAAATACCACCTCTTGCTGGGTGTTTACTTTGTGTCAACCACTGTGCTGAGTTCTTCATTCACATTAGCTCTTTTGCCACTATAATTTTTCAAAGCAGCATTAGCATTGGAAGCAAAACATTTATCCTAATTTGGGATCATTAGGTACCTTAAAACAGCAATCCTGATAACTCCTGATTTTGTGGATTGGAAACATGGGCCAGGCTTGGCTGAAGCCAATGGTCTCATCTGGAGAGTTGTGAACAACTTCTCACACGTCTGGAACCTGAGCTAACCTGGGACTGCGGACCAGAGTGTCTACCTGTGGTCTCCGCAGAATGGCAGTGTGAGAGCTATAGAGGCAACTCAGGGCACCTGGAGAGGGCGGCAAGAGGCAGGAAGAGAAAGTTGCCACTTTCTTGAGACCTGGGCCCTGAAACTGGCATAGCAACACTCTGGCATATTCTATTGGTCAAAGCAATCCCTAAGTCCGCCCAGATTCCAGGGGAGGGGCAAAGATCCCACTTCTCAGTGGAAGGTATGTGAAAATATTTGCAGGTATCTTTAATCTTCCACAGTATCTTACCCTTGATCAGTATCCGGTAAATGTTTATTGAATGGCTCACAGATTTGGCTCAGTTCTAGACCATGAAAAACAGCACAGTGGGAAGAGATATTGAGCGGCGGAGGAGTTCAAAAAGGAATCCACATCGTTGGGACACAGGATCGGATTCTGCGTGAGGCAAAAAAAAAAAAAAAAAAAAAAAAAGCGGAGTTTATTCCAAAACATGTGGGCAGGGGGGGGAGCGTTAACCATTTGTCCCCTTTTCCTATACTTCACCAATAGTTTGAATTGGGTGGTTGCTTTGGAGAATTAACTGGGAATTTCTCTGCGATTCAAGCTGATTACTCCCTCCAGTCCTACAGACAAGAAGACAAAGCCAGACAAGAGTGAGTTATTGCCTAACTACAAGCTTCCTTGGCAAGCTTTGGATGAAGGGGGTAAAAGGCAATCACTGAAAAATGCCCTAGGGAGAGCTCTCAAGAAAAGCAGTACCTGACAAGTATCTTTTCTAAAATGTTTGGCAAGCAACTCCCTTTACAAATGAGGCAACACTGGAATCTTGATGAGACGTTTCTTTCCCGCTAGTGACATTTTTATTGACAGAATGGTCCCAACAAGTTTGGAAAGTCATCTTATTGTCATTCAGGACAAGCAGGGCCCCAAATAAAGAGATGGTTTTATAGTTGGTCTTAACGTTTTCCATCAGATGCTAGTTCTAACTGATCTGATAGGAACCCTCAAGCATCCTGGACAAGCCACATAAAACCAAGTAATTGCAGTGACGACTCCCATTCATCAAAATCAGACTGGAGTAAGTTCTGCTTGTCCTGATAATGACTTGAAAATGATAAGTTAGTGAAATAAGCACTTAGAAAGGCTTTTCCTTTTCACCCCAACTAATTGGCCACTTCATTTGTAAAGGAGCTTTGACTTTTCTTTTTAACTAGTTTTTCATTTCAACTCTTCCAAGACTGCCTAGACCAGAAATCTTTCTAGGGCGCAGCTAGACCACACTAGCATTAAGTTCTTTGGAAATGAGTTTCACATCCATTCCTGCCAGGCCATGCAAATCCTTTAAAGGCTGTGAAAGTAAACACTAAACAGATCCAATGGGCCTAAAGGAATTCAGCCTGTGTATCTAATAAAAATCACTAGTAACCTTTCCAGAAATATGATATATTGAATAATGCTTCTACCGTTTTCACTTGACTCCTTAAAGGAAATCTCTGTGCTGCACTTACTGAAGGAAAATCAATACTTAATGGTTTTTGCTTAGTGAGTATGAAAAGCTGGAAAGTTGTTGCATATGTTTACAGGGAAGATGAGGTATTATGGGCATATGTGAGAAGGACCAAGGCAAATTTAGCAACTCATGTGATAGCTGGTCAAATCGGACTTTGACCGTAATGGTGATACCGTCCAAGCATGTGGTGGGCCAGGATTGACTGAACTGTGATTAACCTTCTTTGACCATGTGAACGGGACCAAAAAAGTCACTTCACTGGCCCCAAATAAGTGATCAGAAGTAATTATCCAGCTTCCAACTATATGTAACCAACTGCTTTAGAAAAATATCCAGCTTTGTCTTTTCTTACTCATAGAGAAGGTCCTTAACCCAAACTCTTTATGATAAGGGCAAAACTTCAAGGCACTGTCACCTGCACCAGCTCTAAGCTGCTCACATTCTTGAGGGATGGAGAACTCAGACCATGCACCCTTTACCCTCAAGGCAAGCAGACCACCTCATGCATCCATCTCAAGGAAAAGAGTACCTTGCATCATCAACATCACTCTCACCAAAGCAGGTCCCCATTGCCCTTGGATTTCTAGCCTGGTCGTCCATCCCCTCAACCGTGTTCAGGTTTACAAGACAGTTTGCCACAGCATATCAAAAACTGCCAAATCAGAATAACGCGACGGTCAAGTGAATGGGTTTGGCTTTAATTTGCCTGGGAAGGAGCCCAGCTCTGCTACTCTCTAGTTACTGTATCTTGGGGCAAGCCACCACCCTTTATGTCTGGCTTCTTCCTCTGTAAAAGGAGGGCCAGAGCCTTTGGGAGGTTAATGAGAAACTGTAGTATCCGCACATGGTATCAAGAAATATTAGTACTTGGGGCGCCTGGGTGGCTCAGTCAGTTCAGCGTCTGCCTTCAGCTCAGGTCATGATCCCAGGGTCCTGGGATCGAGTTCAGCATAGGGCTCCTTGCTCAGCAGGGAGCCTGCTTTTCCCTCTGCCTCTGCATGCTGCCCCCCCCTGCTTGTGCTTGCTTGCTCTCTCTCTCTGTCTCTCTCTCTCTCTGACAAATAAACAAATAAAATCTTTAAAGAAATATTAGCTCTCATGATGATTTTAGTTGCCATCTGATGTCCTTCTTTTTGGCTGCCAGATGAGGTGAGACAGGGGGTTCCTGATTGTGGGATGCCCTTTCCCCAGTCTAATTCCACTCACTGATTAAATTCAGGCCCTGATATAAAAGCATAACTGGTTTTGTGGACAGTAAACGTGAAATTATCTCTTTTTTGATCACTTATTTTTTTTAACACCTTGAGGTAGAAAATAATTCTTTACAAGAGAACTTTTGTGAAAAATTTTTTTTAACTAAAATCTGCCCTGCTGTGTTTCCACGTGCCTGTTCCTGTCCCACACTTAGTAAGGAAAAGAACAAAACCAAAACAAACAAAGAGGTGTTCCCCTGAGGCCAGTGACCAGGAAGTGTTCACCCAAACCCGGTGTCTTGGACCCGCCGGGAGGTACCACTGAACAGTTCTGCGTACAGACTGGCTACCCGGGTCTTAGTTCATCACATTCTTTGGTCGGAGCTTGAATTGAATATAGATTCAAACTGATTGCTCAGGCTGATTCAGCTCTCCCAAAGCTTTTTGTTCTCACCTACATCTGTCAGAGAAAATAGTCCATATTTACCTAGTTGAGAATTTCTCTTTTAGGATGTAAGCGTGTCAAAACTTGGAGTGTGTCAGGATCTTTCAAAATCTCTAGGCATTGCACTTCCTAGGGAATCACTGAAAGCCACAAACATTCACAGCCTGACTGATTTTAACCCTTCACACTGAGAAGGTGACGTCTCATTATAAATCGGGAGAGACTTCCGCTCACGGTCTCACCCTCAATGAGAAATATTTGCCATAGCCATCAGCTGCTGCTAGCCTTCGGGCTGATCTGTGAAAAGTGGGAAGGAGGGGGGCAAGGGGAACCGAAATTCAGCTGCCAACCTCTGTAGCAGAAAAGATTTATCCCTTGGAAAATGTAGGCTATCACTGTAGAGATCCACCCCTTAATGGCTTTCAACTCTGCAGAAATTGTTGTCAGGGAGACTGAAGCGGGTGCTTGTCATGCACAGACCGTCTTGCCGGCTCACCCAGACCGGAGGACTCGCTCTAAGTTATTGGTTTCCACATCCCATTTATCCAGGCACCATCATAACCTATAGGCAATCGAACATACAAAAGACCTGATCTTTCCCATTAATGATAGATTCCCAAAGTGGCCGAATGAGCCTCACAATCAGCTCTCAAAGAAAATGCCGACGTGTCTCCTTGGAAGTGGGATTGCCGACTGGCGGCGTGGGCGAATTGTTCCGTCCTCTTGCGCTCCCCTTCTCTGCAGCCCTATAGCGCTCATTATTCCTACCACACAATTTAGCACTTGATTATATACAGTCTTGTATTGTTCTCTAATTGTTTCCCCACCCAGATAAGAGGTGGAGTTTCTTGAAGACATAATTTTTTCCCTAACATGATTTCTAGAATTGTCTGTAGTTATTTCCCTTAAAGCTCTGTCTAGTAATTTTTCTTCCTTCATGGTGTGTACTTCAAATCTGCCTAGATGAGGGGAAGGAAAAGCCTCAACCCCCACCCCCACCAAAACACACACACACGCACACCAAAAAAAATTTTTTTTAAACTAACAGAAAAGTGGGAAGTCCCTGAACATATAACGCATGACAAAACAATGGAAATGTGGAAGAAAATATCACCGAAGGTAAGAAATTCAGTAAACATGTTTCATTGCTCACTAACACCCCAGCCTGGTGTGAACACACACTTATGAAAGCCTCTTCACCTTCTATGTCCCCTTGTCCTTATGGAGAGGACGGCTTTTAAAAGAGTAACAATGACAATATACCCAAATGCCCGTCCGACTCACCTCTGGGTTAAAGTTAGCATCATTCAAACCATGACTATCACTTCTGGAATTGATCACTTGAAATGCAACCCACAGAAGCAACTAGAACTCTGTTTCTGGAAGGAATATATTATAGCTCCCACAATATGCAAGCAAAAAACCCATCTCAAATAGCTTTAGAAAACCAGATGGTTTTCTTCTTGTTTTTTTTTTTTTAGTAAAATAACCTAAAATTTTATTTTATTTGTTTGTTTATTTCATATTTTATTTAAGTTCAAGTTAGTTAACATAGTATATTATTAATTTCAGGGATAGAATTTCATGATTCATCAGTTGCGTAGAACACCCAGTATTCATTATATCAAGTGCCCACCTTAAGCCCACCACCCATTACACCGTCCTCCCATCCATCTCCCCTCCAGCAACCCTCAGTTTGTTTGCTATAATGGAGAGTCTCTTTGGTTTGCCTCCCTCTCTGTTTTTATCTTATTTTATGATCTTATTTTATTTGCCTTCCCTTGTGTTCATCCATGTTGTTTTTTAAATTCCCCCTGTGAGTGAAATCATATGGTATTTGTCTTTCACTGACTTATTTCCTTAGCATAATCAATGTCATTGCAAACGGCAAGATTTCATTTTTTTTCATGACCAAGTAATTTTCCATTGTCTATGTATATACCACATCTTCTTAATCCATTTATCAGTTGATGGATATCTGGGCTCTTTCCATACTTTGGCTATTGTGGACATTGCTGCTATAAATATTGGGGGGCAGGTGTCCCCTGGAATCATTATGTTTGTATCCTTTTTGATAAATACCCAGGATATAATTGCTGGGTCATAGGGTAGCTCTATTTTCAGAATGGCTAGTTAACAACCCAGGAAACAAATGTTGGTGAGGATGCGGGGAAAGGGGAACCCTTCTACACTGCTGGTGGGAATGCAAACTAGGTACAGCCACTCTGGAAAATGGTATGGAAGTTCCTCAGAAAACCAAATGGTTTTATTTTACCCAGACACTTTGTGGAGGGCAGACTCGACCTCATTGTGAATTCCTTTTTACCCAGGCAGTATGGGCCTGACGTCGGAGACGTCAGAAATGCCCCGGGCAGCTCCGGCACCGTTTACAGCAGCCTGGTGAGCAGCGTGCCCTGAATGAACAGGCAAGGTGTACTGGGTTGGGGACACTCTCTCACATCTCTTGGTATTGCTGCAGCCTCTCAGTGACAAGTTTTTGTGATACCAGTGCATGCTTTAAAAGGGGGGAAGTGGTTTCTTCACAAAACTTTTATGTAATGACTAGAAAAGACGGAGTACGAATTTCCTGACCCTCCTTAAATTCTCTCTGCTCACAAAAGGACTTGTAGACAGGCAGACAGGTCCCTCAAGAATAACACCCACGTCCCCACCCTTAGGCAGAACCACAGGTTTATATATTGCAGAAGAGCGGGGCTTCTTGCCATTTTTAAGACACTTCAAAGAATAAGGGAATTCTACCACCTCCTCCAATTCGTGGCTCATCGACCAGCTGCATTAGAGAACAATGTTGTGTCCTGGATGATTCACGCACCAGCAAGATGTGTCCAGACTGCTTTGCCCCATTACCCCACCCCGTCAGGCAGGACCCGGGAGTGCAAAATGAAAAGGCCAGGCCTCCAGGGACTTCTGGGTGGCTCAGTTGGTTGGGCGGCTGCTTTTGGTTCAGGTCATGAATCCCAGTGTCCCAGGATGGAGCCCCGCATGCGGCTCTTTGCTCAGAGGAGAGCCTGCTCCTCCCTCTGCCTACAGCTCCACCTGCCTGTGCATGCTCTCTCTCTCTGTTTCTCTGCCAAGAAAAAAAGATGAAAAAAAGAAAAAAATGCAAGGCCCCTTATTAAAAACATTATTAAGAATTTCAAGATGGCGACAGCAGAGCATCAAACCAAGAGGTTGCCCCATGTGATTGACCTCAGGGAAGACCACGGAGAGATGTGACAAGCCCATTTCAGTCCATCCCTGCCTTGCCATCTTCTATTTTTTCACGTATATTTCTTTCTTTACTTGTTTACCATCTGTCTCCCCCATTGGAATGTAAGGATCATAGATCTTGTCTATCTTATCCAACATTGCATCTCCGGCATCCTTGCTGGGCGCCGCAGTCGGCATTCAGTTTGCAGGAAGAAGGGGACAGAGAGCAGAGGGGAGGGAGGAGGAGAAAAAGGGAGGGGAGGGAGAGACCACCGACTGTAGTTCATTCCCAGCCCTCCAACAGCCACTCATCTATTTTTAGTTACCTTATTTCCCCTTGTCCTTCTTGAGACCTTAGAGCTATCCTGATTGGGGGGGGGGGGGTGGTGATCAAAGAAAAGCCTGGAAGGAGATAACAGAATACAACGAACATTCCTGAGCACTTGCTACTAGATCCTCATCTGCGCCTGTCCTTTAATACATGGAATCTCCTTTGTTTCAGCTCGAATCTTCTGACTGAGAGAAGCAGACACCCAGTACATGGGCCGTGGGACCCCGGTTGGACAGGGACAGCACCTGGAGCAGGGGTGTCTGTTCTGTGCACTCCTCTCTCTCTCTTCTCTCCATTCATTTCTCTCTCTCCCCCTGCACTTCTGCTTTGGCGACCTCTCAGATCACCCAGAATTGCTTTCTCCTCAAAAACCCCAGCCTTCATATTCTCTCTTGGGCCATGGCTCTACCTCATGATTTTTCAGCTGAAAATCCCACCTCTAGCCACTCAGCCCAGTATTCCAACTCGCCCAAATTCCCATGAGAGTACCTGAGGGGTGCAGCAGATTGCAGGCCTGTGGATGGGCTGCTCTTGAATCAGACGTCTCTCGCCCCAGTGAGTGGGATCACAGTGCTGGGGTGGGGATCACATCATGCGTTCTACACCTTCGCTGCCCAGGGTGTGTGAGCAGAGTAACTGCCATTAAATGAGTATAGGGGTGTCAAGAAACCTTCTATGCCCATTTTCCAGTACTCAGTCCTTGCAATAGCCCCACTGAGGTAGCCATTATTACCTGCATTATTACCCCTACTCTATAGGAAACAGAACTTGAAGACCAGAGATGTTAAAAGCAGTCTGCTCAAGTTCCCACAGATGGTAAACATCACAGTCAGAAGGCAGGCGCAGCTGAGCTTGTGAATCTCCTGTAGGAAGCTGCCTCCAAACACAGAGGAACCAAGCAGAAGGTGGCCCAGAATGTGTGGTACCCACTCTACAATTCAGAACTGCTCCTTCAATAAGATACTCCTAATCATAGAAAACAAACTGAGGGTTGCTGGAGGGGAGGGGGAGTGGAGAGGTGGGGTGACCGTGTGATGGACATTGAGGAGGGTGTGTGTTGCGATGAGTGCTGATGAATCACAGACCTGTACCCCTGCAAGAAATAATACATTATATGTTCATGAACTGAATTCAAATTTTTTAATTTAATAAATTTTAAAAAAGAACTGCTCCTTCATACACAAATCCCGAAAAATTGACCTCTCGGTGCATGGGCATTTATTTATTTTTTTTTTAAAGATTTCATTTATTTGACAGAGAGAAACACAGCTAGAGAGAGAGAAGCAGGCCTCCCGCCAAGCAGCGAGCCCAATGCGGAGCTTGAACCCGGGACTCCGGGACCACGACCCAAGTCGAAGGCAGATGCCCAATGACTGAGCCACCCAGGCGCCCCTACCAGGGGAATTTATTGTCTCATAGTTTTGGAAGCTGGAGGTCCCCGATCAAAGCGTTGGCAGGGTGCCCCTTCTGAGGACTGAGGCAAAGACCTGTTCCATGGCTCTCTCCTCGGCTTCGGGTCAGCCGTCTTCATGTTCATGTGATGTTCTCCCTTTCTGGTGTCTGTCTCCAGATTTCTCCTTTTTATACGAATCCTGGTCATGCTGAATTAAGGCCCACCCTAAACACCTCAGTATGAGTCTTGTAAAGGCCCTATCTCCAAATATCACATTCTAGGTACTAGGGGTTGGGATTTCAACAGACAACTCCTCGTGGGACACAATATACCCCGAGAAGTTCCTGCTCACAAGGTTCCTGCTCATTACACTCTTTCTCCTGTTCTCAGAATCAGGTCCAGGAGAGCCAGGAACAGGTAAGGCACACGCAGGCCTCACACGATGCTGCTGCTCTAAGGACTGCCCGGGAGCTGGCAGGGACTGCCTTCCTCAGTGGCATGGAGGGTCAACGTCCCCTCTTGCCTTCCCTCCACCAAGGCCCTCCTGCCAGCCTTGTTTTCCAGCAATGCCTGCTGCCATCTAACCTCAGTGAGGCCTTCCCTTCTTACCACCCATGTCTCCTTTCCCACCACCTTCAGAGAATGGCCCGATGGGAGCCAACACCCAGCCACTAAGGGAGCCTCTCGTGAGAGAGAGAAGCTGCACCACAGGTCAGTCAGGACCTTACTTTTCAGGAAATATCATCTATCCTGTTCAATAGGATAAGCAGATTGATAGTTAAGCATGGGTTCGGGAAACAGCCACCTATAAGGTATGAAAGGCAAGTGCAGCAATGAGGTTAGAATATGAGTCAGGGCAGGGTCCCTCAAACCAATAGTGTCTGCACAGGGAGCCCGAGAGGGAGACGAGCCGTAGACGTTTGAGCTTGGTTTAGTCGGCATCACCCTTAACGGTTGACATGCGGGCTTGGACCTGAGGCTTCGTGCAAATTCCAGCTCTGTCACCGACTGTACAGCACTGGGCAAAGTTTTTAACCTCTGGACTTCAGTGTCTTTATCCAGAAAATGACCTTGATTACACCTACTTTGCAAAGTTACAGTGAGGATTAAATGAGGCGATATGTATAAAATTTTAATGTAGTGCTCGGTTCAGGAATGTTCAAAAAGCGATAATTACTATTATCAAAATTTTTGCTTAACAAATTTAACTTGTTATTAAATGTCATCTTATTTTAAGATTACTATTAAATTTAATCCTAATAATGAGGATAATTCTTACCATTTCCTAAATTAATTTGCTTCCGTTGCACAAAGACTATTGATTAAACTTGAACAAGAAATCCAATGGATGGATTTATAAGTCAATAGCTTTATAATAGCATTTGTCAATCAATCTAGCAAACAAAGAGAATGATTCAGATTTGGCAACTAACTACCAAACATCTGTCATCTACCAGGTATATCTTAAGATATTTGTAAAACCCTTTTCCTTTTTATGGTTGAGTAATACTCCACTGTGTGCATATGCCACATTTTCTTTTCCCATTCACCTGTTGGTGGGCATTTCGGTTGTTTGCAGAATCACTTTTTAGTTTACAAAATGTTTCCATGCTTATCAATACATTTGATCCTCACAAAGCTTGGCATCATCTCCGTTTCTATTTTACAAATGAGAGTACGCAGTCAGAAAAGTTACGTGCCTTGCCTGTCTAAAGCATATAACATCTCAGGCCTGGCACTACGCCCTCTCTTACATCAGTAACCAGGAGCTGTCCTGATAAACCTGCTGGGTGAGGGCAGCTTGGAAGAAGACAAGGAAAAAGAGAAAAAATTAAATTGACTGCATGAAAAACAACTAGGACTTTTCACGAAGAGACAAGAGAGCACGTGGCTGAGCAATGTGAGCAAGTAGATAAAAGCAGATATTTCTTTATAGATAGAAATCTCTGGAATAAAAAATTTTAAGGTCTTTACATTTCTTTGATGTAAATCTCCTCCAGATTCTTAGAACTTTAGAAATATCTGCTACATACCCAAAAATTATTGTGTGGGGGGTTTTAGTAGAAATCTAAGAAGAGGGGCTGAAACCTGACTTCAGGGTTGACAAGGACCCAAAAGAATGCATGAATGGTGGCGTGAGGAGGTGATGAGACAGTCACGTGTTCAGCTCAGAGCAGAGGCGACAAGGAAAGTGAACCACACACCAGGATGCCCAGAGAGGTTGTCAGTCTGCATGGGGGACACCTACACTTGGGATGGCCCTCAACCCAATGCCATTTGAATTTCAGGGGACAAGTCAAGTCTAATGACATCTGGACAACAGAGTGATTTGGTACTTTGAAGAAAGATAGAGTCTAAAGCACCTTCTTGATCGTTACTTGGGAGAAGTTTTCGGTTTGGAGCTCTATTGACTGGATATGAGAATAAGATAATTTAACCAGAATCCCTCCTGGCTACACTTCGAAAAAATCTTCTAAGTCCTCAGACTTCTTCTCAAGGGAAAGATCAGGCAGATGACTCTCATGATTAAGCAAAGCTGCTCATGGAAACTCGTCACCAAAATGTTTGCAAACATACATACACTTAGAGCTGCTATAACTGTAGTATTGGCTTCTACACTTCCTTTGGCAACAGATCCTCTTACTCAACGAAACCTACACAGACCACAGAGAAATATGAAGCCCCCTAACCAAAATCTGGGACGTAGGGGCCCCTGGGTGCCTCAGTCATTAGGTGTCTGCCTTCGGCTCAGGTCATGATCCCAGAGTCCCAGGATCAAGTCCCATGTTGGGCTCACTGCCTGGTGGGAGGCCTGCTTCTCCCTCTCTCACTCCCCCTGCTTGTGTTCCCTCTCTGGCTGTGTTTCTCTCTGTCAAATAAATACATAAAATCTTTAAAGAAGAAAAAAAAATCTGGGAAGTACTCCTTACCCCTACACTCCTGGGGGTGGGGGAGAGAAAACACATCTTCCCTGAGAAAGTTCGTATTATGTTCATTTTCAGTTAGAACAGATAAGATAAATTCTCAGCAGTATGGTTTCAACTAATCTATGGTAGAGAAACATCCGAATAAAGGGTGAGGGGGTTATTGGTGGGGATTGAGGGACTCTTCTCGGGTAATAGTACTATTCTCTGTGTTGATGCCATGTGAGTTACATTTGTCAAAACTCAACAAATGCATACTTTAGAATTGTATATTTCCTGGATATAAAGGTTATATCCAATGGGGGAAAAACATAAGCAAATATTGAAACTAGTTAATGATATACATGTTGAAGTGTTTAAGGAAAAATGTACAGATGCCTACTATGATATTCATCAAAAATAAAACATGATGACTTTATGGATGGATAGAGGGATAGATAAATGGATAACTGTGTGACAAAGCAGAGATAGTAAAATGTTAACTGTACAGTCTAGGAGGCTGAGCATACAACGTTTCAATTTTGCTGTACGCTTGAAATTTTTCTAACAAAATGTTGGAGAAAAAGAGTCCTTATCTTTTAGAGATATATATTGAAATACCTATGGATGACATTGTACAATGTCTGGTTTGCTTTGAAATAATATGGAGGGATAAGTGTGAAGGGGAATAGAAGAAATAAGATTGGCTAAGACATAATAGTTAAAGAGGGTAATGGGTACATGGGGTTGTCTTAGTCTGAGCTGTAACAATAGAGTACAAGAGAGGCACGGTGGCTTAAACAACAAACCTTTATTTCTCACAGTGCTGGAGGTTAGAAAATCCAAGATCAACGTGTGGGCAGATGGAGTGTCTGGGGATAGCCCTCTTCCTGATTTGCAAGCTTCATCTTCTCATGTCTTCACATGGTAGCCAGAGAAAGAAGCTAGATCACTCTAGTCTTTTCCTATAGGGGCACTAATCTCACCAGGAGGCTCCACCTTCATGACCTAATCACCTCTCAAAGGCCCACCTCCAACTACCATCTCATTGGGTTTTGTAGTTTCAAAATATGCATTTGGGTGGGGGCTGGTGGGGGTGGGGGTGGGGGATGGAAGGTGGCACAAGCCCCAGTACCACAGCAAGAGTTCATTTTAATCTTTCTCTTTACTTTTGTGTATATGTTTGAAATTGTCACCACAAAAAAAATTTTAGAAATGAAAAATAATACACATTACATATTTTTAAGCTTTCTTCTGATTTCTATTTTATAAATGTGATAAAATAGTATGTTAAAAAGCTTCTTAAGAAGTAATAAATAATACATTCTACCCTTACATCTGCTACAGTAATGGGCCAGGATCGTGACCTGAGCCGAAGGCAGATGTCTAACCCACTGAGCCACCCAGGTGTCCCACAGATCCCATTTTAAAAGGGTTTCTCCTTATGAAGCACCAGTAAGGAATTCCAAGTTAGTAAGCTGTTCCTGAATCTGGTACCCAATTGCTGTCCCTGTCCTGAGGTCAGAGGAAGGCCACTATTTTGCGAGTGGCTGCTGCCCCTGTTACAGAGGACACCCCCCAGCACCCTTTCCATGGCAGAGTCCCAGGCCCAGTGAGCGCGGGGCCTTGCCCACACAGGTGTTCAGCCTCTGGAGTCCCTGCTCCCACTCTTTCCACTCTGCCCTTCTAGCAAAATGCTTGAACTTCCTCGCCAACAAGGAAAAAAAAATCACACTTTTGAAATTCATCAAAATGGAATTTCTCCTATATGTTCCCTATGCAATAAAACTTGATTCAAAGAAACACCCCCACATTCTGATATTTAGCCAAACCACCTCGGGCTTTCCAATGGGGCCAGAAATATGACAAAGTCCGGCTCCGTTCCAAGATCTTCCAACCCTCCTGCTCACCATCAAAAAGAAAAGCTCCCTCTCCCCCACTCCTTCCTCTCTCCCCACCTCGGACTTTCTTGTGGTATTTCAAAACATTTCCTTATGAACCTGGATAAAACACGAACAATCAGGATATGGAAAACTGGAACATTGTTTCCTGAACAATTTGAAACCTAAAAATAAAGTAGAGCCTGTGTGTTTTGTTTGATTTTTGGATGGAAGCCCAAAATGACTTTCTTTGCACCTGAGCTGGTTTGCCCTTACCTGTGCAAGGAACCGCCCTTCTCTGGGTGGAAATAGTGAGGGTTATTGTTCTGTGTGTGTAGGCTTTGGGGTATTATTAAGGAGCATTCCCCTGAGGGCAAGAGATGTCCCTGGGTGATGGATCGCAGAGAAGAGGGGACGTGGAGGGAGTGACCAGCCAGAAGGGACCAGATCATGTAGCAGACATTAGGCAGCCAATGGGCTCTGCCACAGGCAAGCTGGACCCTGGTCTCCTGAAAGTCCGATCAGCGTGCTGATAAGATGGCCAGAGGATGTGTGAAAAAGCAAGAAGCTCACGTTGAACTGTCAGAGGGGCTGATGTAGCTCAGGCGGTGGGAGACGATAGAGCTCTCCGTCAGCTAGGACTGTACTGCGACCCTCTGAGAGAGGACTCCCGAGCCAACCCACCATGGGTTTAAGACTTGTCTCCTCCACCTCCCAGCTGGGTGACCTTGACTAAGGAATCTGTCTTCTCCGGGTGACATAAAAAGGGGCACAATTTTAAAGTGGAGATAATCTCAGCCAACATTGACCAAGAACCTTCTGCAAGCCAGGCCATGTTCTGAGATCGCTGTATTTATTTAGTCTTTCTGACAACCAGGTATGCCCACATACCACTCTCCCTGCTCTAAGGAGCTAAATAAAGGTCTAAAAGTCCTACAGCCACTCAATGGTGGAGCCTTACCACAAGTCAAGGAATTGGACTCCAGAACCTACCAGTGAAACCATTTGGCTTTCTTATCTCCCTTTTGGGGTCATTGTGCAACAGTGACTATTCAGAAGCCCCTCTGTGCCCCCCAGAAATGTCCACAGAGCAGTAGCTGAAGGAGTAGGCCTGTTCACATAGGATTGGAACAAGCAAAACCAACTTGCCCACGGCTGAGTTAGATGCAAGTCAAAATGGGAAGAGGGAAGAGGGCAGGGGAGCAGGGGAGGATGTCTAGAGGTTGAAGCCACAGCGGCCACCAAGAGACAGGATAGGCAGCTGCCAGGTGCAGGGAGGGAGGCCTGAGGAGAGCCACCGGAAGTGTCAAGCCCCGTAGTGTCAAGATGTGACTGGCAATCCCGGAAGGAACCCCTGCCTAAAATGCCTCAAATCTAAGGTGCTGAAGAAGGCTGGACAGAGCAATCACCTCGGGCAAATTCCAGGGGAATTGTCACAACACCTCCTGATAGGGTCGGAGAAGGGAGGGCTGGAAGAAGCCCAGGCAAGGGTCAAACTCAGACCAGTGTTCAACTGCTATTTCTTGCATCTGCATTCCTATCCCAATATTTGTTACTTGTGTCATCTCCATGGAGATACAAACTGTAAAAAGCTCTTAAAAATGAAAAATGTTGTGCACTTACTTCAGTGAGAGGAAGGAAGTCGGGCTGATGGAAAAGAAGCAGCTGGCTCGGAAGACAGCTCCAAGAAAGGGAGAATTTGGGAATGAGATACAAGTGGGCCAAATCACAAGGGTTTATTAGATGAAGAAAAGAAATATGTGGAAGTCCTTTAAAGGCTGCAGGATAGACCTCAGGGTAGCTAGAAGGAGGGCTGTGTTCTCGGACTCTTAATGTAACCCAGCAGTGACCCCGCAAGGCCTGGGAGGGCCTGCAGCTAAAGCTTAGCCCCACAAAGGGGAGAGCAGCTGAAGCTATCAGCCAACCACAAGCACGTCAGAGCCCAGGGCAGGGTCTGAGCGCACTCTTTGCTTTTCCCACCAAGTTACCTTGTAGTCTCTCCACCATCAACCTCTGATGGGTCCCCCTCCTTTCTGTCTCTGTCCTTCTGAGGGAGGCATGAAGGAAAAGGGAAACATCTCTGGGTCTCTTCAAGACTAAGAGAGGTTAGAACTAGGGGCTAACTCTGGGAAAGCTACCCACAAGGGGACCCCACAGAGGATGGCTCACCCTGACTGCCCTCAGACAAGGCAAGAACCACCCCCGTGGTGCCCAAGCCCAGACCAGTTAGTTCTCCTTCGGCATCCAGTGGGCATCAATGCATGGATGATTGCACTGATGGTCAGCATGCAACTCTCCACCCTTCATCCAGAGAGACTCAGAGCCTAAGTCTTCATGCAAACCCATTAGCCTCCTCCACATGGACAGCCTCCTTCAATGCACCCCAGGGAACCTGTAGGCTAGAGAAGAGGTAAGGGGACAAGATATCCCCACTGGGAATAGGTGGAACAAATCAGCTGAAGACCTTTGAGGTGAGAGTTAGAGGTCCCCCAGTGATGCTGTCCACGAGCAGGCCCAAGACTGTCCTGATCTTCAGAGTGGAGCAAGACAGACTTCCTCTTGGCTCACATCTATGTCCTCTCACAGCTTGGCTGCACTACTGATTATTAAAAGACTCTGCTCCTGCCAGATGAGAAGGCTCCCCAACAATAGAGGAGAAAAAGAAAAGAAAAATGTGTCACACTACATCTAGACCACATGTGGGAGTCAGCCTCTGTGCCTTCCGTTTACCTAGCAGAGGTCAAGAACAATGTTTTACGAAGGACAAAACTATACCAAAGTTACATATTTCCATTTCTGGAATGAGGTGGAAGGAAAAAGAGACGTAAAGAAAAAGACTAAATGAAATAAAACATAAATTCTGTTTTGTCTTGTTTAACAACTAAAATGGTCATTTTTGTGTAAAGTGGTCATCTTCTTTACGTGGCCTTTTTTCAGTGCCTCAAACATGGAGATCTCATTCCTGCCTCTGAGCCCTCACACATGCTGTTCCCTCTGTAAGAACACCATGCTTTGCATGATTTTTTCTCTTTCATCTTTCAGGCCTCAGCTGGAATATACTCTCTTAAGTAAGGCCTTGGGGAACGATTCCCATATAAATTAGACCCTCTCCCCTTGTTGCTTATCCCAGCTCGCTATTTCCTTCAAGGACTTATCAGAGTTGTAATCATCTATCAATTTACTTTGATCACTCCTACTGGAATATAAGGATTACAAGCCCAGCAGCAAGCACAGTGAGAGCACCTCAGAGTTCTCAACGAAAATGCACTTAAATAAACAGAGGGAAGAATGAAAGATAGGATTTGGGTTGGCAAAAATGTACAAGGGCATGCTAGAAAGGGTGGGCCTACAAGTGTGTTTGTGGGTTCGGACTGGGGGAGACCCCCGGAGCCTGGCCTCACCTCGGAGGTTGTTCTTAATACCCACTCTCCCAGCCCAGCCCTGTCTCTGCCAATTCAGCATCAATCTCCTATATTGTCCTCCTCTACACACAGCCCACGCCCTTATCTGCAAGAGTCTAGGGCATGAAGAGGTACAAGGCTTAGTTTCCTGTACCCACTGGCTTCCCAGGGGCAGCCCCCTCCACCGAACCTTTCCAAGGGCCCAAAGTGCACCCAAAACTCGGTTGGTATGAGTGAGGGTTAAGAACAATTGCAATAAGCAACATCACAGAAAGCAAGACTCTGAGCACATGAATGATTTCAAATTCTCGCTCTAAATACCTTGCTGATAGAATTGAACCTGTTTTTACATAGACTTTACTTTTTATAACAGTGTCAGATTAACAGAAAATTGACAGGAGTCCAGAGAGTTTCCATATACCCCCTAGATAGGAAAAATAGATAGTTTTCCCTAATGTTAATAGTACACATTGATACGTGCCTTTGTTACAATGAATGAATCAATGTGGATACATGTTTGTTTGTTTATTTGTTTTTAAGATTTATTTATTTGACACAGAGAGAAAGAGAGACTGGGAGAGAGAGATCACAAGCTGAGGAGTGGGAGAGGGAGAAGCAGGCTTCCCACCGAGCAGGAAGCCCAATGTGGGGCTCCATCTCAGGACCCTAGGATTATGACCTGAGCCTAAGGCAGATGCTTAATGACTGAGCCACCCAGGTGCCCCTGGACACATGATTTTTAATGAAGTCCACATTTTCTTAGATTTCCTTAGTTTTAACCTAGTGTCTTTTTTCTGTCTGGGATCCCATCCAGGACACCACTTTACATTTTGTCATTATGTCTCCTCAGGCTCCTTTTGGTTCTGACAGATTTTCAGACTTTCTTTGTTCTTGATGACTTGCACAGTTTTGAGTGGTTTGGGCAGTCTTTCTGTAGAAAGCCCTCCTCTTGGGGTTACCGGGTTTGGGGTAAAGATTATAGAGATAAAGTGCCATTTCTATTTCCATCATATGGGATTGAGAGCGCTACCCACTTGACTTATCACTGCTGATGTTGACCTTTATTATCTGGCTGAGACAACATCTGTCAGAGTCTCCATTATGAAGTTACACTTTTCCCTCCATCCGCATTGTACTCTTGGGAAACAAGTCACTGCTCACATAGAAGCAATGCGGAGTTAGGCACACCTCCTTGAGAGGGAAGTACCCACATAAATTATTTGGAATTCTTCTACACAGGACATCTGTGTCTTCTCCTTCAATTTATTTCTTTACTCAATCATTTAAGTCAATATAGACTCTTGGATATTTTTCTAAACTTTGGGTTATAATCCAATACTACTTTATTTTGTCACTTAAATTGTTCCAACTGTGGCCGCCAGGAGTTCTTTCAGTTGGCTCCCTTCTTCCTTTGACATCCCTCTAATCAAGGGGAGTTTGGTTTTGTTTGTTTGCTTTAAGCACTTTCCTACTTTTCAGAACTCCAGGGTGCAACCTACTTATTCAATCATGCCTGCAGCTGACCCTGGCTTAAGGCAGCCCCAGAAGTAGGTAATTTAAAAGATGTCCCTGTGTTTTATCCATGGAAGATGATATTTCTAGACTACATGGATCCCTAGTGCTCCCTTTCATGGATCTTCTGTTTTGCCTTTCAACCAGAGGTCATTTGCCAAGTGCCAAGGGGTGCAGATAGCCACGGGCCTGGGGAGGCGCTCGCCCATAGTAGGGGGGCGCCAATAGCAGAGTTGGAGAGACTGGATTAGCTGGGACTTCTGCACTAGCTGAGTTACCTTAGAGCAGGTCCCTCGGCCTCTCTGAGCCCTGGTTTCCTCATATGTTCCTTGCGGGACTTCGTGAAGATGAAAAGTAATGCGTGTGAATGCCTACCACAGTGCTGGCCCCAAAGTTGTTCCTTAAAAAAAAGGTTAGACACAGAAGAAAGAATGAGAGAGCCAGTCCTTTTCTGTAGGGATCTCAGAGTTGGAAGGAAGAACAACCTGCTAACTGGCCTCCCCAGCCAGATGGGGCTCCATCAGTTCAACACCAAACAAATGACTCATGAATTCTAATCCATTCTTCCAGTCTCAGCTTCGCTCCTTCATGCTGGGAGGCCAAATTACAGTATTTTATTATTTTGCCTCTTTACTGTGTATTTTATTTATCTCTGTTGTGCTGCCTAGTTTTTGGCACTTTTTCAAAAGCTCTACTTCTTCCTACCTGCTATTTGTATTCTTGGTAAAACCACCAATCGCTATAATGTACTTCTCCCAACGGTCAGGAAGATTTCTGTGCCGTATTCTTGCCACACTGCCTGCTTCATTAATCTGAAACTGAATGGTGGAATTCCATGTAGTGTTTGGATTTATATGTTCTCTTGGTATGTTTCTTATTTTCCCGAATCAGACATTCTGCTGCTGGGTAAGGGGCTGCTCACGGTGGCCCCCACCAACCAACCATGAGTGGAATAATAGAACTAGTGTTGATATAGAGGTAGGACATACCAGACTTCTTGAACTGAAATCTTGACCTGAAATTGACCTGAAATCTGAAAGGTCAACATTGTTGCAGTCAGATGTCCTCTGAGAACAGAGCTTCCAGTCACAGTGTAAGCTGGTGTCTGGCCTTCATTCACCGAGCTCCGAGAGGAGAGGGCCACCTCCTGCTTCTTTACCGCTGTGTCCCCACACTTCAGCACGATGCCTGATGCATATCAGGTGTTCAGTGAATATTTCCTGAATGAATGAATGAATGCGTTTTCCTAAAAAGTGCCCCCTCCGGCTTTTCTTTCATTTCCAAGTAGATGCGGAAGTCTTCTTTTCCTTAGTCCAAAGATTGGCTCCATTTGATGTGGCCTGCCATGTTGATTGTCTCTTAAAGTGGAATCTGAGTTAGAAATTGGGAGGGCCCTGGAAGGGAGAGAAGAGAACCAAGATGAATTTGAATAAGAATGTTGCTTTAGGGACACCCGGGTGGCTCACTCTGCTAAGTGTCTGCCTTCGATCCAGGACCCTGGGACTGAGCCCCAAGTGGAGTTCCTGCTCGGCAGGGAGCTTGCTTCTTCCTATGCCACTAACCATGCTTGTGCACACACTCTCTCTCTCTCTCTCTCTGACAAATAAATAAAATCTTTTTAAAAATATATTGCTTTAAATTAAAAGTTTGTGTCTCTCCAAAGTTCCTATGTTGAAACCTAGTGCCCAGTGTGAGGATATTTGGACGTGGAAAGTTTGGGAGGTGATTAGGTCACAAGCATTGGGGCTCCCATGAATGGGAACAGTGGCCTTAGAAAGACCCCAGAGAGCTCTCTCACCCCTTCCACTGTGGGAGGACACAGTGAGGAGACAGCTGTCTAATCAAGCAAGCATATTCTCACTGGACACCGAATCTGCTGGCAAAGTGTACCTGAGACTGCCCAGCCTCCATAACTGTAAGAACTACATTTCTGTGGTTTATAAACCACCCCATCTATGGTATTTGTTACAGCAGCTGGAGCGTACTAGGACTAAGACAAATACCCTCTCACCTCCTTCTCCATGGAACCGTTCAGCCATCCGCACTACACTTACCTTCCAGGTGGGGGCGCGCCCAGTGCCGAGGTGGCGGCCTTCCAGGACGCCTTCCCAAGCCCACTGCCTCAGCATAGTGATCCATGAGGCTCCCCCACGGGACAGATACCCTGCCATCTTCTCTCTTCCATTAATCCCATATCATGACCTCACTTTTCACAAGTTCCTATCTCATCTTCCCAACTACACTATACATTTCTTGAGAGCAGAGACTGCCTCATTTTTTCTTACAGTGAAAAATCTAGTGTAAGACCACCTAAGCTCTTCCCAGAGGAAGATCAATGTATTTCATCGCAGTCCTCAAGGGGTCATGCTGTCAAAAAGTTACAGATCACTCCTCTGTGTCCAAGACCTTGATGGTCCAGACCAGAAAGCTCTGACCCAGAAAGGTCAGCAAACACACCCAAGGAAGTGGAACCAGGAAAAGGAGGCTGAATCCCGACCCAATTCTCCTGACTTCTAGCGGCCACTTTTCCTGTGGCATTTACTGTCCTCCCTTTTTTGCTATAAAGAGATTTCCTTTGTGACACCGTTTGCTCTAACAGGATTTGACCTGCGGTGTTCTGGATGCTTTGCTCTGTTACATTTTAAGCACCTTCCCTTTGCCTGCTTTCCTTCACCCTAATGATGCCCGCAGAGATGTAATTTCCTCACTTCCCTGTTTCTATTATCACCTTAGCTGCCCTTTGCCCACTCATCTTTCTGCTGCCCACCGCATGTCTCTGGGTGCCCTTTTGTCCTCCCATCCTGATTTTATGGGAAGTATTTATTTCCATGTTTTCTGTATTTGCCTGGATGTATTCTTAGGGAGCTGATACTAAGACTCTTCTGTCTCAGCAGGAAACCATTGCTCATGGCAATTACGCCCGCTGTCTTCCTTTTCATTTTCCTCCAGCTCTTGATGAAATTGTGTTTCCAGAAACCCTATGAATTCTTTCTCAGACTCTTACATAACTCAGTATATTCAGTCATTTCTTTTTCATCCGTATTTTTGTTTGTTCCATGGGCTGGGTATTTTGGCTCATTTTCTCCCCCAAATAATTTGGTGGCTATTTTACCTTCAGTTTCTCACACACGGGAGCCTGTCTCCTGCATCCGAATGGACGGTCAAGCTTCGGGCACATTTGGGCGTCGTTTGTATCATGAACCATAGAATGAGCCTGGGACCCTGCCGGCTGCTGTGCTGTCAGAGTCTGTGATTGATTTCTTGTTGGGGGAAGGGAAGCTTGTTGGTTTGTTGGTTTGTTTGTTTACTCCTTTGTGGGGAAGGGATATTCATTTGGGATCCAGTCTTAGGGCTCTAGTTTAGAATGTGTTCTTTTGTTCCAAGTTTATATCCTTTGTATCTTTAGAGAGTTTGCCACTTAGGTGAAACTCAGTGTCTGTGTGTGTGTGTCTTTCTTCTGAGAATGATTCTAGAGAATATTTCACTAGAGTTGAGTTATGGGTTTCAACATCTTCTCCATAAGTAGATTGACACTTGAAGATAATTTCTCAATTCTACTGCTCCTGACAACTCTACCCAAGCCCCACCCCCTTGCCCTGCCCCACTCTCAAGGTGAAGCTCCCACTTCTGGGGAGAACACAAGCAAAATTAAGGCAGAAATCCCTTACAGGCCCTTACACACCACTCTGGGGTTCAGAAGAAGCAGTAGCATCATGGAAAGGGGCTAACGATGAGGCAGGAGGTAGTGCAAGAGAAGAGAATCCCAAAACAATTCAGATACCTGAAGGTCCTTTCTTTGGCCTTTTCTTTGGCCCTTTATACTGATTGTGTCCATTGAAACAAGGGAAGAGAAGATTTATCCCAAACCCCAGCAAATTAGCGAGGGAGTAGAGGAAGGTTCACACTGAACCTGGGCCCTATTTCCTGGCTGGTTCAGGACCTAGGGCAGGGCAGATTCTATGGGGAGCTCAGGATGATCCCGGGGGAAGGTTTTGGAGGGAGCAGAGGCAGTGAGGCAGGGCCTACCATCCTCAGGGCTCTCATTATGACAAATGCTTGTATCCGTCTCTTTCCCCTCTGTGCACAATACCCTGGTGAACTTCGAACCCTGCCAGGGGTGCCATCAAAGTTTGATTGATGTGTGAACTATTTTTGCTATAATGGAGAATACATACTGGCAATGTCCAGACAAAATCTTGAGCTGAATGGGTCACAGTGTGCAGTCTGGGGGTCTGGTACACGTTCCTGCCAATGGAAGGAAACAGATATAGCATAATGTCAAGCCAGCCTGAAAAAGAGACCCTGCATTTGATGCAACTCACCAGACCTTTGTCCTTATGAATCTGTGAGTGTAGCCCAGCCAGTCAGCAAGTCTAACACTTGGTGCTGAAAGACCCTACAAATAAATAATGTGAAGACAATTGAAAACTTTTTTCAATGTTCTCACTTTTTTTCCTTTGAAGAGTTGTTGACCTTCAAATGTGCTGCCAAAAACTCCAAGTGTTCAGAAGTTTGCCATGAATTCAGCAAGAATCGTGGAAAGGATGATATGATTTGAGAAACCTAGAAATTAAAGAAATAAAAATAAGTCATACGCACTCTTCTCCTTCCTCTGAAGATACCCAAAATATCATCACTAGAAATTTGAGAGGCAGTATAATAGAGCAAACGTTGGCATCAGAAAAAGAAGACTTTGACCCAAGTGTGTCTTTCACGTGACCGATACCCCTGGGCAAGTCATTGAACTTCTCTGGTTCTCAGCTACTTTTTCCATACAATGAAAAGGTTGAAACTCATCCTTAGTGAAGGCCAATTCAAGAAAAGCAAACATGTCAATGAGCCAAATGTGCCCCTTGTTCACTCAAAATACGACTTACTTTATTGATCCCCAGGGCAAAAAGAAAATATTATATCAATTAATCTATGAATAGAAGAATATGAATGATAATATAGTCATGCCTTTATTGAAAAGGCTGATAGCTGGACATTTTTAAAGAAGAGATAATAAAGACACATTTGCTCGTCTTTTAATCCTTACATCTAAATCGCATCGGAACATTCACACACTACATTCACCATCATTATCTCATCTCCCCCCCCCCAAGACACTATGAGAGAAAAGCATAATTATCAGCCCCATTTTACACATGGGAAAACTGAGGCTAGAAATAACTTCCTGAGAACAGTGAATCGGAAGCAGAGTTGAAGCTAGATTTAGTTCATTATATAAA
The DNA here is from genome assembly GCA_004023965.1 of Spilogale gracilis. Lineage (NCBI taxonomy): Eukaryota > Metazoa > Chordata > Mammalia > Carnivora > Mephitidae > Spilogale > Spilogale gracilis. The sequence continues at coordinate 4,293 of PITA01003119.1, read as the reverse complement.
ATGTATAGTACAAATGTGATTTCTTTTATACTGTATAACAAAATGTGTCAACATTTAAAAGATCTACATAGCTCAGTGAACCATTATGTTCCAAATGAACACTAAATAATATAAAATCATGCATGGGTAAGTGATCCATTCAAATACAAGATCAACGGGTTATAACATAACAGAATATGAGAAGTTCATTGATTTGTTTTCAAATTTCATATTGTAATTAACCATCTAGGAACCATACTTGTTGAGTTTGAGAGTAGTGTCAATGGTGAATTTCCATGACTCTCTGAAAAAGCTCTTATAGTGGTGATTCCTTTTCCAACTACCTATCTGTGTGAAGCAGGATTATTAATATTTTTGTATACTTGACCTTTAACCAAAGCAACACATTCCAACAGATTAAATGCAGAATCAGATATGAGAATCCAGTTGTCTTCTAATAAATCAGACATTAAGGAAGTTTACCAAAATATAAAGCAATGCCACTCTTCTATTTTTAGTTTCAGAAAATAGAACTTTAGAAGAATTTTAGAATGTGACTTCTATTAACATGTAATGAGGGCATCTGGGTGGCTCAATTGGTTAAGCAACTGCTTTCAGCTCAGGTCATGATCCTGGAATCCCAGGATCAAGTCCCACATTGGGATCCCTGCTCGGTGGAGGGAGTCTGCTTCTCCCTCTGACTTCTCCCCTCTCATGCTCTCTCTCTCTCTCAAATAAATAAATAAAAATCTCTTTAAAAAAATGTAATGAACCTATTACAATTCTTTCACAAATTGTTAAACACTTTAATCTTTTCTCAGTTTTAATTTCTAACATGGTGATTATGAATATATAGAACCCATACAAGCAAAATCTCTCTGGGGTTCTCAATAATTTTTAGGAAAATAGAGGGATCCTGAGACCAAAAACTACTGAGGAGGCTACTATATGATGATAAAAGATTCACTTCACCAGTAAGATACAACAATTCCAAACTTGCATGCACTTAAAAAAATAGCACCAAATTATATAAAGCATAGAAATTGGCAAATCCACTATCGCAAAGGAAGATCTAGTCCTATCTCTCTCAATTATTTGTTGGGTCAAGTAGGTAAAAATGAGTCCAGAGTTTACATCGGTTGAGTCTCAGCGGCAAGATGATGGCACACCTATAGGAAGCAAAGAGGGTTTAATGAAATAATCACTAGGCACCAGCCAGGTTAAGTTACCCCAACAGAAGATGGATGAAGCAGCAGGTACAGGGCTAGTGGTGGGGCCACGGGGGCTAGAGGGCCCAGAAAAGGACTTGGTCACCCACACTGGTGAGACCAGTAGCTGACAAGTTCCGCACCTCTGACAGAGGGGCGACATCTTTGCCAAGATGGCCCCACCGGAGGGAGCTGCGTGAGCTAATGCTCTGATCTCTCTCCACCTCTTTCCACCCACCTCCCCAACGCCCCACTGGCAGAGCCCAAAGAGGCCAGGGCTAGGGAACTCTTGAGAGACTTCACACGGATCAGCCTCCTGCAGCACACGACAGGGTGAGGAATCTGAGAACGTAAACCTGAAGGGACCGACGGAGAAGAGTCAATGCAACATTGCTGATCTGAACATCATTTACAGGCGAATGTCCAAGGAAAGTGGAATGCTGGCTGTGACCATCGGAGGACATACATTCTTCTGAAACACACCGCATGGGACACTGACAGAAACGGACCACAGTTCTAGGCCAACAAGCATGTCTCAGCAAATATCCAAAAAATCCATGTCAACAGGAACCTGTCTTGTAACCATAAAACAATTTAGTTGTGAGGGATGAGAAGTCAATAACAAAAAGATGAAGGGGGAAACCATACATTTGGATGTTGTAAGAAAAAATGTTTAATCACACAAGAAAAAATTCACAGACATTATACTCAGAAACTCACCATAGTGAAAATATTACCCATGAAACCTTGTGGATGCAGCAAAGATAGTACATAGAACTGTAAATCCTTAAACCCATAAGTTAGACAACTTAGAAACTAAGAATTAATGACCTAAGCAACTCAGGACGTTAAAAAAAAAAGATGGTAAAAATATAAATGCAGATATGAGTGAAATGGAAAACAAAACTATGCAGAGATCACAAAATCCAGTATTGATTCTAGGGTAAGATTTAAAAAGAATTAAAACATTTTTAAAAAGGCTCTCTGAAATCAGATTTGTAAAAAGATGGGCAAGCAAGAAGACACGAAATTGCCTCTCGCCTTCCTCCTTCCTGGCCTCAGGGCCCACACCGCTAACCTGCGCCGGTCCTGCCTGATGCTCTCCGGGCGCTGGAAGGATGTGTTTGAAATCCGATCTTCTAGGAGAGGAGAACACCAGTGGCTGGGTGGCCCGGGAGAGCCCGTGGAGGTTGCACCCATTCTGCCGTCTGCTGTGTGCTGGGCAGCGGCAGCCGTGGGCGCTGGGGCTCCTGTCCGGAGGGCCCTCTTTGTCGGATATTGGCGGATAAAAAGAGCAGAGGGGATGCTGGCACCTGAAGTGCGAGAAGAGGGGAAGCCAAGCTCCTGGGAGGGAAAAAAAAAAAAAAATCCGGTGCTGACCCGGGAGGCGGAGCAAGAAAAAGACAGGCAGCTCTGCACTTGCTACTGGTGCGGTGCCCGGCGTGTGAACACCACGGTGCAGCGGGACACCACGTGCAGCGGGACGTGGGGTGCAGGAGGGCTCTCACTGGCTACCGGAAATCTTTTGTCATGCTGGTCCTGGGACTTGCCTTTCAGTGTTTACTTGTCCCACTTGCCTTCTGCTGTCTTCTCGTGCCTTTCCTGCAGACTCCTCGCAGACCACGGTCATCCACATAGCAAAGGGTTAGATCGAAATGTGGAGGCCAGAAATAGAACACTCCCCCAAATCGTCCGAACCCCAGAGTTTTATAGGCGTGGAAGGCCGTGAAAGGTAAAGAGAACGGTGAGTTAGGTACGCAGAGACACCTTCAGCTTCATGATCACTGAGGGGAAGCGGCATTTCTAAACCACAAGTGTGAGGCGCAGGCGGGCTAGGACAGGGGCAGTTACGTGGGTTAAATCATTGCCCGCTCCCCCATCCGCTGTAAATGAGGAATAGCAGCACTGTGCCTTTGATATCTATTTGTTGTTACTGTGTCTCAAACCACAGCCAAATAAACTGTTACAAGGGTAACACAGTAGTTCATTTTGTCACATCAAAAGCCGGCTCCAGTCCCTTTGACTCTTGAAATGGTAAATCATGAATCTGCGAAAATACTCCACGTGATGGCAAAGAGAGCCCCAAAGTCCAATTTCTCAGAAATCCAACTCAGAGTTTAATTAAAAATATCAATATTCTTCATTCAGAGAAACATTCCCCAAATAACTCTTTCATTTCTAGTTTTAATTAAAAGAGCAGCCTAAGAAATTGCATGTTCTGTTTCTTTACACGCCCATTATAACACAGAAATAGACTGTGAGTGATTGAAGACTATCCTTGTGTCAATGACTTTAAAATTCTCATCCTGGTCACTTCTAATCACCTGAAGGAAGTCAAATCTGCATCTTTATTTATCTAACCTCTAAGGAAAGAGACTTTGTTTGTTACCCACTCATTTCTTCAACATAACAGAACTCGGACTTGAAAAAGAATTTTCTCCTATTTCAATATCTGGGTATGATGAGATGTCCATGGACCACTAGAGTCTTTTTTATATTTGCTAACCTTTAATCTGGATTATTTCTGTATATGCACAAAATCACCTTCTATGCCTTTTAAAATCAGAAATGATCTTTATAACCTCTGAAAGTTCCTGGCAAATACACTACATAATGGTCATCTGGGGGGCTCAGTCGGTTAAGTGTCAGCCTTCTGCTCAGGTCATGATCCTGGGGTCCTGGGATGGAGCCCCGCATTGGCTCTGCTCAGTGGGGAGCCTGCTTCTCCCTCTTCTTCTGCCATTCCCCCTGCCTGTGCTCTCCTGCTCTATCAAATAAATGAATAAAATCTTTAAAAAAAATACCATACACAAAATATGAATGTTTTTTATTGTTGTGGCCTCTTTCTCCTTCTTGGAAACCTGAGCTTTGTTTTCATTAAAAACTGTCATGAAATCCATGATATGGAGGGGGGTCAAGATGGCGGAAGGCCAGGTGACCGCATTTCGGGGAGTTCCCTGAAGAGAGCTGAATTCCAGCAAAAAAAAACACTATAAGACCACCGTGAACACCCATGAAACCAGCCTGAAATGTGATATTTCCCACTTCTGGACCGCCACGAGAGACAAAGAACATCGGCAAAAAGGTAGAAACAAATTGGAGGGTC